>CAXHSH010000016.1:0-17427 GCA_964019135.1 Arenicola marina
CGCCAGCCGTGCCGCCGCCCCCCCCCCCGCATTGACTGCCCTCGCCAGCCGTGCCGCCCCCCCCCACATTGACTGCCCTCGCAAGTCGTGCCGCCCCACCCCCCCCCCACATTGACTGCCCTCGCCAGCCGTGCCCCCCACCCCCACATTGACTGCCCTCGCCAGCCGTGCCCCCCCCCACATTGACTGCCCTCGCAAGCCGTGCCGCCGCCCCCCCCCCACATTGACTGCCCTCGCAAGCCGTGCCCCCCCCCCCCCACATTGACTGCCCTCGCCAGCCGTGCCGCCTCCCCCCCCCGCATTGACTGCCTTCGCCAGCCGTGCCGCCCCCCCCCCCCCACATTGACTGCCCTCGCCGGCCGTGCCGCCCCCCCCCCACATTGACTGCCCTCGCCAGCCGTGCCCCCCCCCCCCCACATTGACTGCCCTCGCCAGCCGTGCCCTCCCACCCCCCCCACATTGACTGCCCTCGTCAGTAATGCTGACCGCTCAGGCGCTCGTAATGTATTTTTTTCGTGGCCTCTTTCTTTCTGGCCGCGGAGACAGAGGCTGGCTCTGTGGGTTCATAGCACGGCCGGGGTTTCCTATCCGCAAAAAATAACGTCTGCAGGAATAAGACGACATCGGGGTGCGAAGAAAGGACGCCCAAAGCAAAGTCAGGACTTCTGTTAACACGAAGAGAGCGTTATGCGAGGCTGCTAATGAGCGGCACAGCCCTGACGGAGGTAATGCTATTGGGCTCCTAAATATATCTATTGGCAGTGATGCTCGGCCACTGCCTCCCTAACATAAAACAGTTCCTCGCTCGTCGGCGTTGTGGGTCAAACAATCACTGCCTGTAGTGGCTGCACCGCAGGGCAAGGCACCGAGCCACTAAACAAGTACATTAAGCTGACTGACAGTAACATTAACTGTATTTAGTGCAGTATGCCTGTGGCCACATGATACATAACGACATTCTTACGAGCATAGATACATCTGTCGTTCCTAGTTAAATCAGTCTCAAATCTTATTTTTCCTGTAGTAGGGTTATTTGAAGAAAAATTTGTGCAAAACAATAATCATATAATTAATAACTTTAATCGCTTTAAGAATTTGTCGTCAATTAGCTACAACCACACTTCCTCCACTGTTTGGACCCATAATATCAGCCACACTTCCCCTCTACTGTTTGGACCCATAATATCAGCCACACTTCCCTCCACTGTTTGGACCCATAATATCAGCCACACTTCCCTCCACTGTTTGGACCCATAATATCAGCCACACTTCCCTCCACTGTTTGGACCCATAATATCAGCCACACTTCCCTCTACTGTTTGGACCCATAATATCAGCCACACTTCCCTCCACTGTTTGGACCCATAATATCAGCCACACTTCCCTCCACTGTTTGGACCCATAATATCAGCCACACTTCCCTCCACTGTTCGGACCCATAATATCAGCCACACTTCCCTCCACTGTTTGGACCCATAGTATCAGCCACATTTGGCGTCCACTGTTTGGACCCATAATATCAGCCACACTTCCCTCCACTGTTCGGACCCATAATATCAGCCACACTTCCCTCCACTGTTTGGACCCATAATATCAGCCACACTTCCCTCCACTGTTTGGACCCATAATATCAGCCACACTTCCCTCCACTGTTTGGACCCATAATATCAGCCACACTTCCGTCCACTGTTTGGACCCATAATATCAGCCACACTTCCCTCCACTGTTTGGACCCATAATATCAGCCACACTTCCCTCCACTGTTTGGACCCATAATATCAGCCACACTTCCCTCCACTGTTCGGACCCATAATATCAGCCACACTTCCCTCCACTGTTTGGACCCATAATATCAGCCACACTTCCCTCCACTGTTTGGACCCATAATATCAGCCACACTTCCCTCTACTGTTTGGACCCATAATATCAGCCACACTTCCCTCCACTGTTTGGACCCATAATATCAGCCACACTTCCCTCCACTGTTTGGACCCATAATATCAGCCACACTTCCCTCCACTGTTCGGACCCATAATATCAGTCACACTTCCCTCCACTGTTTGGACCCATAATATCAGCCACATTTGGCGTCCACTGTTTGGACCCATAATATCAGCCACACTTCCCTCCACTGTTCGGACCCATAATATCAGCCACACTTCCCTCCACTGTTTGGACCCATAATATCAGCCACACTTCCCTCCACTGTTCGGACCCATAATATCAGCCACACTTCCCTCTACTGTTTGGACCCATAATATCAGCCACACTTCCCTCCACTGTTTGGACCCATAATATCAGCCACACTTCCCTCCACTGTTTGGACCCATAATATCAGCCACACTTCCCTCCACTGTTTGGACCCATAATATCAGCCACACTTCCCTCCACTGTTCGGACCCATAATATCAGCCACACTTCCCTCCACTGTTTGGACCCATAATATCAGCCACACTTCCCTCCACTGTTTGGACCCATAATATCAGCCACACTTCCCTCCACTGTTTGGACCCATAATATCAGCCACACTTCCCTCTACTGTTTGGACCCATAATATCAGCCACACTTCCCTCCACTGTTTGGACCCATAATATCAGCCACACTTCCCTCCACTGTTTGGACCCATAATATCAGCCACACTTCCCTCCACTGTTCGGACCCATAATATCAGCCACACTTCCCTCCACTGTTTGGACCCATAATATCAGCCACACTTCCCTCCACTGTTTGGACCCATAATATCAGCCACACTTCCCTCCACTGTTTGGACCCATAATATCAGCCACACTTCCCTCCACTGTTTGGACCCATAATATCAGCCACACTTCCCTCCACTGTTTGGACCCATAATATCAGCCACACTTCCCTCTACTGTTTGGACCCATAATATCAGCCACACTTCCCTCCACTGTTTGGACCCATAATATCAGCCACACTTCCCTCCACTGTTCGGACCCATAATATCAGCCACACTTCCCTCCACTGTTTGGACCCATAATATCAGCCACACTTCCCTCCACTGTTCGGACCCATAATATCAGCCACACTTCCCTCCACTGTTTGGACCCATAATATCAGCCACACTTCCCTCCACTGTTTGGACCCATAATATCAGCCACACTTCCCTCTACTGTTTGGACCCATAATATCAGCCACACTTCCCTCCACTGTTTGGACCCATAATATCAGCCACACTTCCCTCCACTGTTTGGACCCATAATATCAGCCACACTTCCCTCTACTGTTTGGACCCATAATATCAGCCACACTTCCCTCCACTGTTTGGACCCATAATATCAGCCACACTTCCCTCCACTGTTTGGACCCATAATATCAGCCACACTTCCCTCTACTGTTTGGACCCATAATATCAGCCACACTTCCCTCCACTGTTTGGACCCATAATATCAGCCACATTTGGCGTCCACTGTTTGGACCCATAATATCAGCCACACTTCCCTCCACTGTTCGGACCCATAATATCAGCCACACTTCCCTCCACTGTTTGGACCCATAATATCAGCCACACTTCCCTCTACTGTTTGGACCCATAATATCAGCCACACTTCCCTCTACTGTTTGGACCCATAATATCAGCCACACTTCCCTCCACTGTTTGGACCCATAATATCAGCCACACTTCCCTCCACTGTTTGGACCCATAATATCAGCCACACTTCCCTCCACTGTTTGGACCCATAATATCAGCCACACTTCCCTCCACTGTTCGGACCCATAATATCAGCCACACTTCCCTCCACTGTTTGGACCCATAATATCAGCCACATTTGGCGTCCACTGTTTGGACCCATAATATCAGCCACATTTTGCGTCCACTGTTTGGACCCATCATATCAGCCACATTTCCCTCCACAGTTTAGACCTATAAAATCGACCTCACTTCCCTCCAATGTTTTGACCTATGATATGAGCCACACTTCCCCACACTGTTCCGCCAAAGGGTGGGGTTGCTCATTGAAATGTACCAAAATCTGGCGTAACAAGAGGGTGCTGTCAGTCAAGGGACAAAAAACAGTTAACACAAGTTCTTTGACTCCTTTCAGTATCTCCCATAATGACAGAAGATGAAGTTGGCATTATTGTTATCGTGTTGAGGCACCAAATGCCCCGATAACTGCTTCTGATGCCTGATATCACTCGCTATACCTTTTGCTGTGGAACTGCAGTCCACACTTTTGCTAAAACCTCTCGTAAGTCACGTAATGATGTGTATTGCTTCATTTGACTATGCACAGCTGTCTTGAGTTCAGTCGACACATGTTAAATGGGACTGAGATGAGGACTGCACACAGGTCATTCCAACTTGTCGGTCCTCGCCTGGCACAACCATTGTCGGTCCTCGCCTGGCACAACCATTGTCGCTTCGCCAAATAATACTCTTAGAACGATATATATAGCTCTATGCAAAAGAGAATAACCAAAGTTCCCAATGATACCCGCAGTTTCTTCAACCATCGCTTCACCCATTCCTGAAATATATCGTACACAAGCACATCTGCTTTAGGTTCTTTATTTTTGTGGACTGTTTTAGATAATATATATGTATATATTTTAATCATTGAAGCTGTCTTGCAATCTAGCTGTGCTCAGCGTGACGCACTGATTAACAGGTGTGGAGGAGGTTCTAAGGCTTGTACCTGCCCTTATGACTGTGCTCAGCGTGACGCACTGATTACCAGGTGTGGAGGCGGTTCTAAGGCTTGTACCTGCCCTTATGACTGTGCTCAGCGTGACGCACTGATTACCAGGTGTGGAGGAGGTTCTAAGGCTTGTACCTGCCCTTATGACTGTGCTCAGCGTGACGCACTGATTACCAGGTGTGGAGGCGGTTCTAAGGCTTGTACCTGCCCTTATGACTGTGCTCAGCGTGACGCACTGATTACCAGGTGTGGAGGAGGTTCTAAGGCTTGTACCTGCCCTTATGACTGTGCTCAGCGTGACGCACTGATTACCAGGTGTGGAGGAGGTTCTAAGGCTTGTACCTGCCCTTATGACTGTGCTCAGCGTGACGCACTGATTACCAGGTGTGGAGGAGGTTCTAAGGCTTGTACCTGCCCTTATGACTGTGCTCAGCGTGACGCACTGATTACCAGGTGTGGAGGCGGTTCTAAGGCTTGTACCTGCCCTTATGACTGTGCTCAGCGTGACGCACTGATTACCAGGTGTGGAGGAGGTTCTAAGGCTTGTACCTGCCCTTATGACTGTGCTCAGCGTGACGCACTGATTACCAGGTGTGGAGGAGGTTCTAAGGCTTGTACCTGCCCTTATGACTGTGCTCAGCGTGACGCACTGATTACCAGGTGTGGAGGAGGTTCTAAGGCTTGTACCTGCCCTTATGACTGTGCTCAGCGTGACGCACTGATTACCAGGTGTGGAGGAGGTTCTAAGGCTTGTACCTGCCCTTATGACTGTGCTCAGCGTGACGCACTGATTACCAGGTGTGGAGGAGGTTCTAAGGCTTGTACCTGCCCTTATGACTGTGCTCAGCGTGACGCACTGATTACCAGGTGTGGAGGAGGTTCTAAGGCTTGTACCTGCCCTTATGACTGTGCTCAGCGTGACGCACTGATTACCAGGTGTGGAGGCGGTTCTAAGGCTTGTACCTGCCCTTATGACTGTGCTCAGCGTGACGCACTGATTACCAGGTGTGGAGGCGGTTCTAAGGCTTGTACCTGCCCTTATGACTGTGCTCAGCGTGACGCACTGATTACCAGGTGTGGAGGAGGTTCTAAGGCTTGTACCTGCCCTTATGACTGTGCTCAGCGTGACGCACTGATTACCAGGTGTGGAGGAGGTTCTAAGGCTTGTACCTGCCCTTATGACTGTGCTCAGCGTGACGCACTGATTACCAGGTGTGGAGGAGGTTCTAAGGCTTGTACCTGCCCTTATGACTGTGCTCAGCGTGACGCACTGATCACCAGGTGTGGAGGCGGTTCTAAGGCTTGTACCTGCCCTTATGACTGTGCTCAGCGTGACGCACTGATTACCAGGTGTGGAGGCGGTTCTAAGGCTTGTACCTGCCCTTATGACTGTGCTCAGCGTGACGCACTGATTACCAGGTGTGGAGGAGGTTCTAAGGCTTGTACCTGCCCTTATGACTGTGCTCAGCGTGACGCACTGATTAACAGGTGTGGAGGCGGTTCTAAGGCTTGTACCTGCCCTTATGACTGTGCTCAGCGTGACGCACTGATTACCAGGTGTGGAGGAGGTTCTAAGGCTTGTACCTGCCCTTATGACTGTGCTCAGCGTGACGCACTGATTAACAGGTGTGGAGGAGGTTCTAAGGCTTGTACCTGCCCTTATGACTGTGCTCAGCGTGACGCACTGATTACCAGGTGTGGAGGAGGTTCTAAGGCTTGTACCTGCCCTTATGACTGTGCTCAGCGTGACGCACTGATTAACAGGTGTGGAGGCGGTTCTAAGGCTTGTACCTGCCCTTATGACTGTGCTCAGCGTAACGCACTGATTAACAGGTGTGGAGGAGGTTCTAAGGCTTGTACCTGCCCTTATGACTGTCCTCAGCGTGACGCACTGATTAACAGGTGTGGAGGAGGTTCTAACGCTTGTACCTGCCCTTATGACTGTGCTCAGCGTGACGCACTGATTAACAGGTGTGGAGGCGGTTCTAAGGCTTGTACCTGCCCTTATGACTGTGCTCAGCGTGACGCACTGATTACCAGGTGTGGAGGAGGTTCTAAGGCTTGTACCTGCCCTTATGACTGTGCTCAGCGTGACGCACTGATTAACAGGTGTGGAGGCGGTTCTAAGGCTTGTACCTGCCCTTATGACTGTGCTCAGCGTGACGCACTGATTAACAGGTGTGGAGGCGGTTCTAAGGCTTGTACCTGCCCTTATGACTGTGCTCAGCGTGACGCACTGACTAACAGGTGTGGAGGAGGTTCTAAGGCTTGTACCTGCCCTTATGACTGTTCTCAGCGTGACGCACTGATTAACAGGTGTGGAGGCGGTTCTAAGGCTTGTACCTGCCCTTATGACTGTGCTCAGCGTGACGCACTGATTAACAGGTGTGCAGGAGGTTCTAAGGCTTGTACCTGCCCTTATGACTGTGCTCAGCGTGACGCACTGATTAACAGGTGTAGAGGCGGTTCTAAGGCTTGTACCTGCCCTTATGACTGTGCTCAGCGTGACGCACTGATTACCAGGTGTGGAGGAGGTTCTAAGGCTTGTACCTGCCCTTATGACTGTGCTCAGCGTGACGCACTGATTACCAGGTGTGGAGGAGGTTCTAACGCTTGTACCTGCCCTTATGACTGTGCTCAGCGTGACGCACTGATTAACAGGTGTGGAGGCGGTTCTAAGGCTTGTACCTGCCCTTATGACTGTGCTCAGCGTGACGCACTGATTAACAGGTGTGGAGGCGGTTTTAAGGCTTGTACCTGCCCTCATGACTGTGCTCAGCGTGACGCACTGACTAACAGGTGTGGAGGAGGTTCTAAGGCTTGTACCTGCCCTTATGACTGTGCTCAGCGTGACGCACTGATTAACAGGTGTGGAGGCGGTTCTAAGGCTTGTACCTGCCCTTATGACTGTGCTCAGCGTGACGCACTGATTAACAGGTGTGGAGGAGGTTCTAAGGCTTGTACCTGCCCTTATGACTGTGCTCAGCGTGACGCACTGATTACCAGGTGTGGAGGAGGTTCTAAGGCTTGTACCTGCCCTAATGACTGTGCTCAGCGTGACGCACTGATTAACAGGTGTGGAGGAGGTTCTAAGGCTTGTACCTGCCCTTATGACTGTGCTCAGCGTGACGCACTGATTACCAGGTGTGGAGGAGGTTCTAAGGCTTGTACCTGCCCTTATGACTGTGCTCAGCGTGACGCACTGATTACCAGGTGTGGAGGAGGTTCTAAGGCTTGTACCTGCCCTTATGACTGTGCTCAGCGTGACGCACTGATTAACAGGTGTGGAGGAGGTTCTAAGGCTTGTACCTGCCCTTATGACTGTGCTCAGCGTGACGCACTGATTACCAGGTGTGGAGGAGGTTCTAAGGCTTGTACCTGCCCTTATGACTGTGCTCAGCGTGACGCACTGATTACCAGATGTGGAGGAGGTTCTAAGGCTTGTACCTGCCCTTATGACTGTGCTCAGCGTGACGCACTGATTAACAGGTTTGGAGGAGGTTCTAAGGCTTGTACCTGCCCTTATGACTGTGCTCAGCGTGACGCACTGATTACCAGGTGTGGAGGAGGTTCTAAGGCTTGTACCTGCCCTTATGACTGTGCTCAGCGTGACGCACTGATTACCAGGTGTGGAGGAGGTTCTAAGGCTTGTACCTGCCCTTATGACTGTGCTCAGCGTGACGCACTGATTAACAGGTGTGGAGGGGGTTCTAAGGCTTGTACCTGCCCTTATGACTGTGCTCAGCGTGACGCACTGATTACCAGGTGTGGAGGAGGTTCTAAGGCTTGTACCTGCCCTTATGACTGTGCTCAGCGTGACGCACTGATCAACAGGTGTGGAGGAGGTTCTAAGGCTTGTACCTGCCCTTATGACTGTGCTCAGCGTGACGCACTGATTACCAGGTGTGGAGGAGGTTCTAAGGCTTGTACCTGCCCTTATGACTGTGCTCAGCGTGACGCACTGATTAACAGGTGTGGAGGAGGTTCTAAGGCTTGTACCTGCCCTTATGACTGTGCTCAGCGTGACGCACTGATTAACAGGTGTGGAGGAGGTTCTAAGGCTTGTACCTGCCCTTATGACTGTGCTCAGCGTGACGCACTGATTACCAGGTGTGGAGGAGGTTCTAAGGCTTGTACCTGCTCTTATGACTGTGCTCAGCGTGACGCACTGATTAACAGGTGTGGAGGAGGTTCTAAGGCTTGTACCTGCCCTTATGACTGTGCTCAGCGTGACGCACTGATTAACAGGTGTGGAGGAGGTTCTAAGGCTTGTACCTGCCCTTATGACTGTGCTCAGCGTGACGCACTGATTACCAGGTGTGGAGGAGGTTCTAAGGCTTGTACCTGCCCTTATGACTGTGCTCAGCGTGACGCACTGATTACCAGGTGTGGAGGAGGTTCTAAGGCTTGTACCTGCCCTTATGACTGTGCTCAGCGTGACGCACTGATTACCAGGTGTGGAGGAGGTTCTAAGGCTTGTACCTGCCCTTATGACTGTGCTCAGCGTGACGCACTGATTACCAGGTGTGGAGGCGGTTCTAAGGCTTGTACCTGCCCTTATGACTGTGCTCAGCGTGACGCACTGATTACCAGGTGTGGAGTAGGTTCTAAGGCTTGTACCTGCCCTGATGACTGTGCTCAGCGTGACCCACTGATTACCAGGTGTGGAGGCGGTTCTAAGGCTTGTACCTGCCCTTATGACTGTGCTCAGCGTGACGCACTGATTAACAGGTGTGGAGGAGGTTCTAAGGCTTGTACCTGCCCTGATGACTGTGCTCAGCGTGACGCACTGATTACCAGGTGTGGAGGAGGTTCTAAGGCTTGTACCTGCCCTGATGACTGTGCTCAGCGTGACGCACTGATTACCAGGTGTGGAGGAGGTTCTAAGGCGTGTACCTGCCCTTATGACTGTGCTCAGCGTGACGCACTGATTACCAGGTGTGGAGGAGGTTCTAAGGCTTGTACCTGCCCTTATGACTGTGCTCAGCGTGACGCACTGATTACCAGGTGTGGAGGAGGTTCTAAGGCTTGTACCTGCCCTTATGACTGTGCTCAGCGTGACGCACTGATTAACAGGTGTGGAGGAGGTTCTAAGGCTTGTACCTGCCCTTATGACTGTGCTCAGCGTGACGCACTGATTACCAGGTGTGGAGGCGGTTCTAAGGCTTGTACCTGTCCTTATGACTGTGCTCAGCGTGACGCACTGATTACCAGGTGTGGAGGAGGTTCTAAGGCTTGTACCTGCCCTTATGACTGTGCTCAGCGTGACGCACTGATTACCAGGTGTGGAGGAGGTTCTAAGGCTTGTACCTGCCCTTATGACTGTGCTCAGCGTGACGCACTGATTACCAGGTGTGGAGGAGGTTCTAAGGCTTGTACCTGCCCTTATGACTGTGCTCAGCGTGACGCACTGATTAACAGGTGTGGAGGAGGTTCTAAGGCTTGTACCTGCCCTTATGACTGTGCTCAGCGTGACGCACTGATTACCAGGTGTGGAGGAGGTTCTAAGGCTTGTACCTGCCCTTATGACTGTGCTCAGCGTGACGCACTGATTACCAGGTGTGAAGGAGGTTCTAAGGCTTGTACCTGCCCTTATGACTGTGCTCAGCGTGACGCACTGATTACCAGGTGTGGAGGAGGTTCTAAGGCTTGTACCTGCCCTTATGACTGTGCTCAGCGTGACGCACTGATTACCAGGTGTGGAGGAGGTTCTAAGGCTTGTACCTGCCCTTATGACTGTGCTCAGCGTGACGCACTGATTACCAGGTGTGGAGGCGGTTCTAAGGCTTGTACCTGCCCTTATGACTGTGCTCAGCGTGACGCACTGATTACCAGGTGTGGAGGAGGTTCTAAGGCTTGTACCTGCCCTTATGACTGTGCTCAGCGTGACGCACTGATTACCAGGTGTGGAGGAGGTTCTAAGGCTTGTACCTGCCCTTATGACTGTGCTCAGCGTGACGCACTGATTACCAGGTGTGGAGGAGGTTCTAAGGCTTGTACCTGCCCTTATGACTGTGCTCAGCGTGACGCACTGATTACCAGGTGTGGAGGAGGTTCTAAGGCTTGTACCTGCCCTTATGACTGTGCTCAGCGTGACGCACTGATTAACAGGTGTGGAGGAGGTTCTAAGGCTTGTACCCGCCCTTATGACTGTGCTCAGCGTGACGCACTGATTACCAGGTGTGGAGGAGGTTCTAAGGCTTGTACCTGCCCTTATGACTGTGCTCAGCGTGACGCACTGATCACCAGGTGTGGAGGAGGTTCTAAGGCTTGTACCTGCCCTTATGACTGTGCTCAGCGTGACGCACTGATTACCAGGTGTGGAGGAGGTTCTAAGGCTTGTACCTGCCTTTATGACTGTGCTCAGCGTGACGCACTGATTAACAGGTGTGGAGGAGGTTCTAAGGCTTGTACCTGCCCCTATGACTGTGCTCAGCGTGACGCACTGATTACCAGGTGTGGAGGAGGTTCTAAGGCTTGTACCTGCCCTTATGACTGTGCTCAGCGTGACGCACTGATTACCAGGTGTGGAGGAGGTTCTAAGGCTTGTACCTGCCCTTATGACTGTGCTCAGCGTGACGCACTGATTACCAGGTGTGGAGGAGGTTCTAAGGCTTGTACCTGCCCTTATGACTGTGCTCAGCGTGACGCACTGATTAACAGGTGTGGAGGAGGTTCTAAGGCTTGTACCTGCCCTTGTGACTGTGCTCAGCGTGACGCACTGATTACCAGGTGTGGAGGAGGTTCTAAGGCTTGTACCTGCCCTTATGACTGTGCTCAGCGTGACGCACTGATTAACAGGTGTGGAGGAGGTTCTAAGGCTTGTACCTGCCCTTATGACTGTGCTCAGCGTGACGCACTGATTACCAGGTGTGGAGTAGGTTCTAAGGCTTGTACCTGCCCTTATGACTGTGCTCAGCGTGACGCACTGATTACCAGGTGTGGAGGAGGTTCTAAGGCTTGTACCTGCCCTTATGACTGTGCTCAGCGTGACGCACTGATTAACAGGTGTGGAGGAGGTTCTAAGGCTTGTACCTGCCCTTATGACTGTGCTCAGCGTGACGCACTGATTAACAGGTGTGGAGGAGGTTCTAAGGCTTGTACCTGCCCTTATGACTGTGCTCAGCGTGACGCACTGATTACCAGGTGTGGAGGAGGTTCTAAGGCTTGTACCTGCCCTTATGACTGTGCTCAGCGTGACGCACTGATTACCAGGTGTGGAGGAGGTTCTAAGGCTTGTACCTGCCCTTATGACTGTGCTCAGCGTGACGCACTGATTACCAGGTGTGGAGGAGGTTCTAAGGCTTGTACCTGCCCTGATGACTGTGCTCAGCGTGACGCACTGATTACCAGGTGTGGAGGAGGTTCTAAGGCTTGTACCTGCCCTTATGACTGTGCTCAGCGTGACGCACTGATTACCAGGTGTGGAGGAGGTTCTAAGGCTTGTACCTGCCCTTATGACTGTGCTCAGCGTGACGCACTGATTACCAGGTGTGGAGGAGGTTCTAAGGCTTGTACCTGCCCTTATGACTGTGCTCAGCGTGACGCACTGATTAACAGGTGTGGAGGAGGTTCTAAGGCTTGTACCTGCCCTGATGACTGTGCTCAGCGTGACGCACTGATTACCAGGTGTGGAGGCGGTTCTAAGGCTTGTACCTGTCCTTATGACTGTGCTCAGCGTGACGCACTGATTACCAGGTGTGGAGGAGGTTCTAAGGCTTGTACCTGCCCTTATGACTGTGCTCAACGTGACGCACTGATTACCAGGTGTGGAGGAGGTTCTAAGGCTTGTACCTGCCCTTATGACTGTGCTCAGCGTGACGCACTGATTACCAGGTGTGGAGGAGGTTCTAAGGCTTGTACCTGCCCTTATGACTGTGCTCAGCGTGACGCACTGATTACCAGGTGTGGAGGAGGTTCTAAGGCTTGTACCTGCCCCTATGACTGTGCTCAGCGTGACGCACTGATTACCAGGTGTGGAGGAGGTTCTAAGGCTTGTACCTGCCCTTATGACTGTGCTCAGCGTGACGCACTGATTACCAGGTGTGGAGGAGGTTCTAAGGCTTGTACCTGCCCTTATGACTGTGCTCAGCGTGACGCACTGATTAACAGGTGTGGAGGAGGTTCTAAGGCTTGTACCTGCCCTTATGACTGTGCTCAGCGTGACGCACTGATTACCAGGTGTGGAGTAGGTTCTAAGGCTTGTACCTGCCCTGATGACTGTGCTCAGCGTGACGCACTGATTACCAGGTGTGGAGGAGGTTCTAAGGCTTGTACCTGCCCTTATGACTGTGCTCAGCGTGACGCACTGATTACCAGGTGTGGAGGAGGTTCTAAGGCTTGTACCTGCCCTTATGACTGTGCTCAGCGTGACGCACTGATTAACAGCTGTGGAGGAGGTTCTAAGGCTTGTACCTGCCCTTATTACTGTGCTCAGCGTGACGCACTGATTAACAGGTGTGGAGGAGGTTCTAAGGCTTGTACCTGCCCTTATGACTGTGCTCAGCGTGACGCACTGATTAACAGGTGTGGAGGAGGTTCTAAGGCTTGTACCTGCCCTTATGACTGTGCTCAGCGTGACGCACTGATTACCAGGTGTGGAGGAGGTTCTAAGGCTTGTACCTGCCCTTATGACTGTGCTCAGCGTGACGCACTGATTACCAGGTGTGGAGGAGGTTCTAAGGCTTGTACCTGCCCTTATGACTGTGCTCAGCGTGACGCACTGATTACCAGGTGTGGAGGCGGTTCTAAGGCTTGTTCCTGCCCTTATGACTGTGCTCAGCGTGACGCACTGATTACCAGGTGTGGAGGAGGTTCTAAGGCTTGTACCTGCCCTTATGACTGTGCTCAGCGTGACGCACTGATTACCAGGTGTGGAGGAGGTTCTAAGGCTTGTACCTGCCCTTATGACTGTGCTCAGCGTGACGCACTGATTACCAGGTGTGGAGGAGGTTCTAAGGCTTGTACCTGCCCTTATGACTGTGCTCAGCGTGACGCACTGATTAACAGCTGTGGAGGAGGTTCTAAGGCTTGTACCTGCCCTTATGACTGTGCTCAGCGTGACGCACTGATTACCAGGTGTGGAGGAGGTTCTAAGGCTTGTACCTGCCCTTACGACTGTGCTCAGCGTGACGCACTGATCACCAGGTGTGGAGGAGGTTCTAAGGCTTGTACCTGCCCTTATGACTGTGCTCAGCGTGACGCACTGATTACCAGGTGTGGAGGAGGTTCTAAGGCTTGTACCTGCCCTTATGACTGTGCTCAGCGTGACGCACTGATTAACAGGTGTGGAGGAGGTTCTAAGGCTTGTACCTGCCCTTATGACTGTGCTCAGCGTGACGCACTGATTACCAGGTGTGGAGTAGGTTCTAAGGCTTGTACCTGCCCTTATGACTGTGCTCAGCGTGACGCACTGATTACCAGGTGTGGAGGAGGTTCTAAGGCTTGTACCTGCCCTTATGACTGTGCTCAGCGTGACGCACTGATTACCAGGTGTGGAGGAGGTTCTACGGCTTGTACCTGCCCTTATGACTGTGCTCAGCGTGACGCACTGATTACCAAGTGTGGAGGAGGTTCTAAGGCTTGTACCTGCCCTGATGAACCAATGATTGTTGTACCGCATTCCCACTGCTATCTTGTGACACTAGACAGTTACTGCACTACGTTGCACTACGTTTCCGCGCCACTGATACGCATCCCGATCCGTTAGCGCCGATACGTTTACGTTTAGGTTTTTCACTCTCACGCGTTATTGCAGTCGGCGTTCAGTCGACAGCCGTAAAGGTGAAAACGACGGCGCTCTTACAATTTAAGAAGTCGATCAATATAGAAACAGAATAGAATACAACATAGAACAAAGTTTTGTTCAAGTCTTAATATCTATTTTATCTGTTTTCGCTCTGTTACTATTGAGCAAACAAAAACACAAACAATACATAACAGAGCAGTTTAAACAAACACAATCACAAACAATACATAACAGCAATTTAAACAAACAATACATAACAGCACTGTAAACAAACAAAAACACAAACAATACATAACAGAGCAGTTTGAACAAACAAAAACACAAACAATACATGACAGCAGTTTAAACAAAAACAAACAATAGATCACAGAGCAGTTTAAACAAACAAAAACACAAACAATACATAACAGAGCAGTTTAAACAAACACAAACAATACATATCAGCAGTTTAAACAAACAAAAACACAAACAATACATAACAGAGCAGTTTAAACAAACAAAATTACAAACAATACATAACAGAGCAGTTCCTTCGGGAATACGTTTCTGATGAGGTAGGATGAGGCGGAAATGATTATTTCATGTAATAAAAATGTATTTCATTATTTCATTCACTTTTATGAACAAACTGATTCCACGGGGAATAAGTTCCTCAACAAACAGATTTAAAACTGAACATTTATTGAGACAACACTTATATAATTTACATTTGCATTAAAGGGAATCGCTAGCCTGGCTTCTAACGTTGCTTTACCGATTCATATAATACCCAATTGTCTATCCTCCAAATTTTTCGTCCTATCTATAGCTCACAATAAAATTTAAAATTGACCGCCGGGCGCGATTTCGCCGCCTACCCAGGCGGCAGCCCTTTTTGGAGGTGTGTCCGCGATTGACCAATCAGAAGGCGATACTCTAATTTATTCAAACCGGAAATTGCGCCTATTGTGTGAGCAAAACAAGAGCGCGTGATCATCGCTAATATAAATAGCTGCGATTCTAACTCCAATCATGGCATTGTTTCGGAGTCAATCGTCGCAAGACGTATGTCAATTTGTTTGGACGGTACTTTTCCATCAAACACTAATATCATGGTCTACTGCGCGGCTTGGAACTGCCGCTGTTTATCTGTAAATCGCGGCGCTGATCTCTCTGTCCGCGAGTGATAACGTAAGGCGGTGCCACATGGGCAAAATGGCGCTCTGCTTGACATTGCTGGGCGCGGGTTGCTATAATTTTTTTCTCCTTACCAGTCAGCCGAAACGAAGCGTTAACACCCGCCAATTTAATTTAAGATTTTCGGTGCAGATCGCGATTAAATTAGGTTGGACACCCGCTTTAAACAAGTAAGCTTACTTTTCATATAGGTTCTGACCACTAATCACTGGCTTCTCAATGTAGTGGTGAACCAGGTTTAAACAAAGGAAAGTAATACATCAATGTATAAATTTCTTTTTATTTCAGATTTGGATGTGTCGGGGATAGCGGGGGGTGGGGGGGGGTAGTGCGGACGGGGTGGGGGTAGGGGGGGGTGGTATAACAGTCTTGCACGTTTCTATTTCTTGCAGTTTCCATCTAAGGAGGAAGACCTAGGTGTTGTTATCATGATAGTTATATGTACAGATATATATATAAGCTTATATAAGCTATATATAAGCCTATGTTGAAGCCGGTGTTTTGGCGACCTAACCGTGCCTGGACGTTAGCAGTAGTCAGTGCGTCTGGTAAAGCTTCTGTGGGAGGACAATGTTCATAGCAAAGTTGCTGAAATTATGAACAACTCACCATCGTCCATTGTCCCTCTTTCTATAGTGTAGTGAGTCTTTGTCGCAGAGATAAACACAGATGTATGTTTCAAACAACGCTGGTCGTAGAGTGTTACTGGTGTGTGCGGCATTGTGCACTGGGTGAACTGGCCACTGCGCTGGCCAGGGCTACTGCAGACGACCGAAAAATGTTTCACTTTAATTTGACTATATCCTTTGCTTTACCCCGTCAAAAGACAGTCAATACAATATATAAGCATCTGTGAAGTATCTTTTTCGATAACTGCAAAAACAGAGAAAAACAAATATTAAGGAAATTCCCTTGGGTTGTGATATGTACGGGCCAACACTTAGAAAGGCAATTTATACGTTGTCCCGCAAACGGATCCCGCAAACGCATCTATGTAGGTCAGGAAACACCCAGAATTCTTATGACGTAAAGCTCTTTGGGCTACGTTTAGGGATACGTTCAATCGAAAACGTAGTGCAATAACTAATAATAATAGATGTGAAGGGGGTTCTAACGCTTGTACATGCTCTCTATGAAGTAATTCTTGTTGTGCAGCATTCTCACCGCTATCTTGCGACATTATTAGGCATGGAGGAGGTTTTAATGCTTGTACATTCCCTTACTGAGTTCATTCTTGTTGTGCAGCATTCCCACTCCATCTTGTGACGCACCTTTTGACGTCACCCTTCGCGTTCTGTTACGTGGTTTGGTTGCCAAGCGCCGCCCCCTGTGCTTGACTTCCGGTTCCGCTCTGTCATTCTGGAACCTTTGCTAGATCTTCCCGTGACCCTCCACCCCCCCCCCCCCGGGCGCCACGCTACACGTGCGATCAATGCCAGTTATTAAGTTGTTACGGCTCTAATACATCTTTTCTCAGCCAAGTTCTTCCCATACCTGAAATTATGTTGCTGCACGATTCCTATTATATCATTCGTCATTGTTATGCGACCGACGCTGAAATACCCGTCTTATGAATGATTGAGATGTTTTGATGTCTCCTTGATGTTCCCCTTTCCCAGTCCCGATCTGGCATCATTCTGTAGTCTGACCTGGTTTATGACCTTATCACCCCCCCCCCCTCCCTCCCCTATTCGCCACTGACCCGCCACATCCTATTCGACGTCCCACTTGTTACCTTTTAATTGGAAGCATCATCGGTTTGTCCTCCCACGCCAAGTCGGCTCCCCATGTATACGGCAATATGGCCGCCAGCAGGCGACATAAACCGGTTACTTTCTGATG
>CAXHSH010000017.1:0-19874 GCA_964019135.1 Arenicola marina
GATTAACACGTGCTCAAATATAATTGTAAATGGTTTACTGTTGAACAAGATTTTAATTCATCAAACATTGGGATGTCATAGTTCCACAAAAGTCGGTCTGGTAATAGTTGGCAGCGTGCAAAAAGACACAAGTTTCCTTTTATGACACTATAATTGAAAGTGTGTAGCTAGTACATTTATCCTAATTGAATCATGTATCATTTTACTTGCGCTGGACCATTTTACGTATTTTTTTTCATTCCATGGCTCCTACGATACACGATAAACTCTGCCTACATTCAGTATAAGTATGCAGCTATTCCTTGATTTGCTAGTTAGTCCAACTCGGCCATTTTCTTTTCTCTTCCTTTTTTCCTTTTCTAAGTACGTCTGATGAATGCATATGTTGAGCTTAACAATACGGCCTTCAGGTTTCCTATACAAGACACAAAGAAAATCGCTTAACCCCACTTAACCTCTCTCACTCACCAAGACCTACTGCCTCATGGTTCAGCCATTAGTAAGTACCTGCATCCGTACTATAGATGTAGCCCCCCACGCCCGTTGACTGGGCCAGTGACTGCCGCTGACGGCGTGTATGTAAGGAGGCCATAGTATACGGCACCTTTAGTATATACGTGAGCTATGTGGGCTGCTGAGAGCGGTCATGGACCGCGGGAGATGCGGTCGACGGTAGTGTAGAAGACCAGTTTTTCTCCCAAAGCAATTTGCCCCCCGTAGTGGTAGAGTTTCACCAGAGAGAGCCCCTCCTTGACCGCAAAGTGGAGAGAAGAAGGCAGACGATACGGCGATGGTAAAAACCTATATGGTACATGTAATGACCCATGGCTTATTTCTCTAAAAATTAAACCAGAAGAAGCTTATATCTCGCTACACTTGATGAACACTATCAATGTGTCAGTGACTCTCCACGCTATAACGCGGTGCAGAATACGCAAAAAAGTGTTTTTCATATCAAAACATATCATAGTTATATATAGTTTTATTTTGAAGTGTAATTAAGCCATCCTATCTCGAAGGGATTAGAGCATGAATTGACTCGCGGTCCTCATTCTGCGGCCCCCGATACCAGAGAGAAGGGTGCAGGCCTACGGTGAGTGGAACGAACAGCACACAAAATGTCGGCCTGGTTGGTGTGAGTGCAACAAACAACCCAAGAGCCCGAATGCCGGCCAACCACGAGGCGGTGGCTGTACTTGTGGGGACTTGGCTCAGTACCGAAATTAGGCCTCGAATGAAGCCGGGAAGCATGCTCTCGGGCAATAGCTATGATCACCTAAATATCTATTATACGTGGATTGTTAACGACACTAAACATCTAGAATCGATGTATCATGGGGTCAGGATGGGGGAGAAGAGAAGGGGGTGATAGAAGATACCCCTGCTCTTGTTTTCCCCCCGCTAGATGACCGTGACTGATATATATATATGCCGTTGAGAGGTTGAGTGGTGAATGGGAAGTCTCGCCCAGAGCCACGCGACAACTGCCACGGCAAAAACCGCGCCAGAAAACGACAACCGGGACTTTGTAACCATGGTAACCAAGTCGGGATGCACGTGCGGCGAGCGATGTACGATATTCTTGAGCGGTTTTACGGGAGTTTTTACGGGATTGTTTTTTGGTGTGTAACCGCGTGGATCCCTTTGTATAGGTTTGCGCGTCAGCGGCGTACAGTGCAACCTACTATTACTAGACAAGACTAGGGTGTAGACATAACACAGGGGGAGAGGGGGAGAGGGGGGGGGGGCGACGTTATGTACGTGCATCATCTCGCCTTATTATAATAATACTGTATAGTCGATGCCTACCTATATAACCTGCATGTAGATTTATCAGCAGTCGATGCGTGCCCGTTGATGTGTGCTTGGCATTCGCGCGGCGTGGGGGGAGAGAGAGAGAGGGAGAGAGAGAGAGAAGCCCGCGAATCGCCAGCGGAGTCCGGTTGCACGGGTAACTCCGGGGCCCTGCCCTGCTCAGCCCCCCTGGCCTCCTGGCCCCTCCCGCCCCTGCGGCAGCACCTGCAGCGGTGGCGGCAGCCGCCCGGGCGGGCGGGCGGGCTTGCGGGAGAACCCGAGAAACCGACGCGGGGTAGGCGGCGAGAACCACTCCATCCCATGTCCCTCTCTCTGGCCTGCTCCACCGGAGACGTGACGTCATAATCTAACCGAAGATCTCTCCGTCCGCTACCGCTCCCCAGCGGCGGATTCTAAAAGATCCATGTTGGTCCGGCGACTCACTGAGTGAGTCGGTGCTGGTATCCCTGTGCTGTGCCGGGCACGATATATAACAATCCCATGCACGGGATTTCACATGCATGGGATTTTCAAGGCAAACTATAGTCTGTATATCGTGCAATGTATTCCACAGACACGAACAGACAGATCTTCTGCTCGTAACAAAGGCACCGTTTGAGACAACAATAGCGCCACTGTGCTCCTTTTGTGTATCAGTCAGACCGTTTTTTGGCTCCCTTTTGCCGACGTGCCGTATGTACTCATTCCGATACCAAACAGGTGTCAGTCCCCGAATCCTTTGTGTCTGGTCACACAATGTCACATTTCACGACGATCTCCCGCCAAAACCAGCTCAGCAGACGACTTTCCGCGGCGCGGTGCCCATCGCGGGTGCTGATTATGCTGACTCGCAGCTTCCGCTCAAAGACGTCTGTCTGCAATAAAATCATTACGCTGTGAACAGTTATGTGTATTGCAATGCGGTTCCGCTTCCATGGAGACCGCTGCCTTGCCACCACCACCACCATGCACAGCCGACAAGCAAACATTCCCCCACCCACACACGCACAAACACAGACATACCGAAAAAAGTAACGCCTCAGCAGTAGCCACCGTGCAAGGACTTTAGGACCCCGTTCTGCTATGTTTTCCTTAAGATCGGGTCTGTCGCTTATAAGGAACATACGGCTTGTGACTTCTGGTTGACAAAACTAGCTATTTGCGGGCTGTCTGCACGTGTGTATGATGTGTTGGGTGGCAATGTGTTCCACCTCAGGCTGCCTCCTTGCTGGCTGGCCAGCCTGGCTGGCTGGCTGACGTGTGCATGTTTGGGTGCTGTACGAAGCCGAGCAGCTTGCTGAGAACAAATCCCACACGGTCTCCGTCATACATCCTCAACACTCATTTGATATAATACTTATATAACAGTTAAAGGCCGCCTGGCCTCCCACCCTCGTCCCCACTCCCCCGCCCACCCCTTCACACAGTGCAGTCGCCTATGGCCAGCCCACTATACACACTTTCCCACCACCCATTGCATGCACTGAAAGAATTCGACGACTATTTCTCTTTCTGTCAAGTCTGAGATTTAAACAAAAAAACACTCGACTGCCGGGTCTCCCATTTCTTTTATTGAAGACCAATTGAAAATGTGACCAGCCATTTTTCATCTGACTCTTTTATTCGCTGCGAGACGTGAAAAAAGTGTTCCTTTTGTTCGCGATCTCACCGCCAGGGGGGTGATAGTGGCCTCGTCTCCCCGTTGGCCCTGCTCACCTAAAGATAACAACACCCCCAGCGCCACCACCCCTCATTCTATCTGACCCCCCCCCCCCCACCAGCCCTCCCTCCCTCCACCCTCACTCACCTCACCCCGCGCACATTCAAATGCACCGTTAGCAATCACTCGAGCATCGCAGTTCAACCAAAGCTATATAATATTCCTCCTCCCCCCCCCCTGGCATGGTATCATCTATAGCCGTAGCGTTCCGCGCATGCAGATATTATCTAACTATAGAGGGAGAGGGAGGGGGGCCTTCGCCAGTGAGTGCAGACTGAATTAATGCATGCATCGTAGACCAAAAACTATGGCGAAATCGGGAAACCGCCAAGGCTGAAAAAGCTAAACAAAAAAATGAAAAACCAAAAAAGAAATCCCGTCACATCTTGAACCGCCGCCACCCGATGGGTCGCATGTGTCAACGTTGTGTCTGATGAAGTGGGTTTTTATGGATATACATTTCTCTGTCTGTGTATAGCCACCCCGGGGGCTTCAGATCACAGAGTCGCCGTCATCTGCCGACCGCAGACCGCGGGGGAGAGGGTGGGGGGAGGGGGAGGGGGGGGTGGTGGGGGTGGGGGGGGGGGGCATTCAGAGCAGTAATCCACCACGCCTGGCGGCCTCACCATGCATGCCGGGCGACCATCATGGCATGCGTGCGGCGAGGGTCTCCTTATTTCTCCATTTCTCAATTAAGCATCCCCGTCTCCCTTTCTATCATCCCACCGCTCCACCTCCCGCCAGAGCCGTCCTCGCTCCCCCCCCCCCCCCCCCCCGTCCCCCGTCCTCCTCTTGGTCTCCTCTCCCTCCTCACCATAAACGCACGCGCAGTCCCTCTCGAATCTGTCGTATCTTTAATAGCGGCATTTCCGCAACATCACCTCCCTCCACCCCCCCCCCACCCCACACACTCCCCCCGTAGGCCTCACTCCCTCCATTCCCTCCCGTGCCCCCCCCCCACCCCGTTGATTCCCTTTGTCACCCCTGCATGCCGATCTGCCGTCCCGCCCATGCCCCGAAATATTGGGACGCAATAATTGAATAGAATGGGTCTGCACAAACATACCGCATAAAGGCGAAACGGGGTTTATAAGGTGAAAGTTGGGGTGTGGGTTTGGGGATGCAGAGGTGTTGAATGCCTATGGCTCTGGGGGTCGCCTGACCCGAGGAATTGTCATTTCCCCCTCCCTCTCCCCTACCCCTGCCCTTCCCCTCCCCTCCCTCCCTCGTAATGACCGCTATTAGGTTACGGTGGATGGGTCGATGTATAAGGGTGACGAGGCTCAGCATTGCTCGGGGGATAGGTGGGGGTGGTAGCCTACTACACTGACTGGCGACTATACCAGCCGCTCGCTCGCCACCCCCCCCCCCACCCACCCGCCCACCCTCGCATCCGCCGCCCCGACGTCGACCACACCACAGCCCGTGTATGCGGCCAGTCGTCCGGAAAACATGCTTGTTTCACGGTGGGATGGAGCCGAACAAAGACTGAGGTGGGTGGGAGGGTGAACGGGTGGGGGAGTAATGGCTACGAGGATGGGGAAGGGGGATGGGGGATGGCCAGGAGAGGCGGGGGGTGAACGGCTGCCTGAAAGGGAAGATAGGTATCTCCGGCTGGGCAATGATTGGGCTAGGGGTTGGAATGGGGCGAAGGAGGAGGGGGGGGGGGGGCTGGTTTCGGCTGGGGGGGGGGGGGGGGGTGAGGAGGAGGCTAGTGCTTAGTGTGAAGTATCAGTGAAAACAGCGAACATCAATCTTTTCAATGCCCCAAACCCTTCCCCACAAACACACCCCATCCTTCGCGCCCCACCCCCGTACCCCGCCTGGGACCCCCGCCGTGGTCGCCACACCTGTGGTTAGACATCAGAAGAACGAGGGGGGTTCACACCGCGTTATAATGGACTGTCTGCCCCAGGGAACAGGGACATTTAACAAAGCCCCACAAGCGACAGAAACGACACATAAAGTGACCATAACTAATACCCCCCCCCCCAACCTCTCCCTCCCCCCTGGCGGGCAAATAACGATCGCACACCCTCGGGGCGTAACAGGCGAGGTCCCTCCCTCACCCCACCCCAAGCAGGGGGGTCAGCATATGGTCGACGGGTCCCTCAGCGGTCAGGACCCCGGGGTGGGGGCCGGCCGCCCGTCGCCGGGGAGGTATGTGGTGATCGCCAGCAGACGGTGTGAGGGTGGTGACCCACGCGGGTGGCGCAAGGACGGGTCAGGGGTGTTAGTGGGCAGGTGGGTCCGGGGGTGGGGGGGGGGCTGGGGTGGCGTGCCTGCCGCGACTTCCCCCGCCCCGCCAATCTACCCTCGGGTCGTCCTATCTCCGCCCAGCCCAGCCAACTCCACCCTTTCCCGTTATACCGCGTTACTACTCCGCAGTCGACTCCGCCGCGGGCGAAACGGAAGGGTCATAACATACAAATACCAAGTCCAGACACAGCCAAACAGTCCCACGGAACTCTTCGACCTATACGTTTTTTATTGAAACGAAATATGCGTCTGACATAACTTTTAATAACCGGTATAGATAGCTAGCCTTTCGACTGGCCATTAAACCCGTGTTTGCGGGTGGGTGACTCCTTTGTGTCAGGGATACCGCTATTTATACATGGGGCCGCCACAGCAACATTCAGGGACAGTGAGTCAGATATCAAAGTGTTATTATCAACTGTTGGATTGGATTTATGATTTATTATTATATGATTTATGATTTAGTAATTTATGGTTTTCACCTCAATGCACGCTGCGAGAAAACAATTATGTTGACTTACAGCGATATAACTAAACCTGTCTTTGCGATTCGAGGATGGATGTAGAAGGATAATAAAAAGGACTATGGCACCCGGAATTATTAAAGCGTCCTACTCAAACGAACCAACCAACACTGTTTGCCTCAATATAACGCACTGTCACCCTTAACATGACTCATATGGTACAATAGAATCTGTGTCTTCTACTGTCGTCTTCAACATGACTCACATGGTACAATAGAATCTTTGTCTTCTACTGTCGTCTTCAACATGACTCACATGGTACAATAGAATCTTTGTCTTCTACTGTCGTCTTCAACATGACTCACATGGTACAATAGAATCTGTGTCTTCTACTGTCGTCTTCAACATGACTCACATGGTACAATAGAATCTTTGTCTTCTACTGTCGTCTTCAACATGACTCACATGGTACAATATAATCTTTGTCTTCTACTGTCGTCTTCAACATGACTTACATGGTACAATAAAATCTTTGTCCTGCACTATTTTCTTCAACATGACTCACATGGTACAATAGAATCTTTGTCCAGCACTATCTTCTTCAACATGACTCACATGGTACAATAGAATATTTCTCCTGCACTGTCACCCTTAATATGACTCACATCGTACAATAGAATCTTTGTCTTGTACTGTCGTCTTCAACATGACTCATATGGTACAATAGAATCTTTGTCTTGTACTGTCGTCTTCAACATGACTCACATGGTACAATAGAATCCTTGTACTGCACTATCTTCTTCAACATGACTTACATGGTACAATAAAATCTTTGTCCTGCACTATTTTCTTCAACATGACTCACATGGTACAATAGAATGTTTGTCCTGCACTATCTTCTTCAACATGACTCACATGGTACAATAGAATCTTTGTCCTGCAGTATCTCCTTCAACATGACTCACATGGTACAATAGAATCTTTGTCCTGCAGTATCTTCTTCAACATGACTCACATGGTACAATAGAATCTTTGTCCTGCAGTTTCTTCTTCAACATGACTCACATGGTACAATAGAATCTTATAGGTGGTAGATTGTCTGACAATACTAAGGGCTGCCTATATTGTTAGCTGACGATTAGTGTATGGTTCGACGTTCCTGGAGACCCTTTATAACCTTCACTGAGCATTGGAGAAATGGCCAATTTTGCAGTCGCAATAAATAAGGCTGGCGTAATTATAATTAAATCCTTGTGTAGAGGTGCAAACGACTAGGATCTGCCATATTGGCATAAGAGAATGTGAATATGGGATATTTGGGTATGGTATGGCGAATATGATCAAATGCCAGTTTGTAAGTATCTGGGAGTGCGTATGGCAAACTACGTGAGAATGGTGTCGCTGTGGGGAGGCAGTTATGGTAATTAAGATGTCATTGAGTTGGTCACGTATTATACCGACAGCGGCGGCAAAATGTCCAGTATCATGTCCAGAAATACTAATATTTTTCAGGCAAAAGATAATGTGAACTCATCATGCGTGATAGCGTTTGATAACGCTTCATGACAAACGCCCATCAGAATAAACGCCTCTTGTGGTTCCTCTTTTTTAACTTTTAACATTAAGCCGATCAAGCTTTACTTGTAAGGAACTGAAAAATATAGGGATATTTTCGTTATTGCTCATCCTTGTTCCGTGCTGTACATACTTAAATTGCTCTCTTGGTGTCTCGTGATCCCATCCGATGACAAACTATATTGAGGCAGGCGAGTGCCAGGAAGCACCATCTGCCCCTCCCTGTCATACGTCCATGTGAAACTTCTGCATGCAAGCCCTGTTCCCTTCAAAGGATGAACCCTAGATCCCTCAACACACGCTATGGTCTACCACATTGTGTTTTACACAACGGTCCTCTGCCAGTTACAAAAAGCAATCCGTCGCCGCCCTGTCAATCTCCCAGGTAACTTCCCGATGGTGGCGACCCAAATGACTTTAATACCGCCAGGGACTTTTTTGTCGAACCACCTGACAACGGTTTAAGGTGGGTTTTTACCAGCGGTGGCAGATGGTTTACCTGCTGCATCTGATTGGCCACCGCACTCGATCATTCAGTTTAAGGAAATGCTTCAAAAGTCAGTATCTCCGATAATTTTTCTCTGACTCTCTCTCTCTATTTTTCTCTCTCTGCCTTTCCGCGCTGACTCCATGAGCTGACAGGGCATTAGGGCGGGGCAGTGGGGGTGGAGGATTTGAGCAGGACATTTTAACAAATCTCTAAGTGATATCAAAATGTGAAGGGTCAAGGTAAAGATGGGTTATGTGTCCGTGAGCAGCCCCCTACTCTTTGCAAAGATGGGTTATGTGTCCGTGAGCAGCCCCCTACTCTTTGCAAAGATGGGTTATGTGTCCGTGAGCAGCCCCCTACTCTTTGCAAAGATGGGTTATGTGTCCGTGAGCAGCCCCCTACTCTTTGCAAAGATGACATGGGATGTTTATCCTGCTTTCTGCACGACCTTCTCGTCATTCTGTCTTACACGGCCTTCTCGCCAATCTGTCTTACATGACCTTCCCGTCATTCTGTTCTACATGACCTTCTCCTCATTCTGTCTTACATGGCCTTCTCGTTATTCTGCCTTGCATGACCTTCTCGTCATTCTGTCCTACATGACCTTCTCGTCATTCTGTTCTACATGACCTTCTCGTCATTCTGTCCTACATGACCTTCTCGTCATTCTGTCCTACATGACCTTTCCGTCATTCTGTCCTACATGACCTTCTCGTCATTCTGTCCTACATGACCTTCTCGCCATTCTGTCCTACATGACCTTCTCGCCATTCTGTCCTACATGACCTTCCCGTCATTCTGTCCTACATGACCTTCTCGTCATTCTGTTCTACATGACCTTCTCGTCATTCTGTCCTACATGACCTTCTCGTCATTCTGTCCTACATGACCTTCTCGCCATTCTGTCCTACATGACCTTCTCGTCATTCTGTCTTATATGACCTTCTCGTCATTCTGCCTTATATGGCCTTCTCGTCGTTCTGTCTTCCGTTGCCTTCTCGTCATTCTATCCTGCATGACCTTCTCGCCATTCTGTCCTACATGACCTTCTCGCCATTCTGTCCTACATGACCTTCTCGTCATTCTGTCCTACATGACCTTCTCGCCATTCTGTCCTACATGACCTTTCCGTCATTCTGTCTTACATGACCTTCTCATCATTCTATCCTGCATGACCTTCTCGTCATTCTGTCTTATATGACCTTCTCGTCATTCTGTCCTACATGACCTTCTCGCCATTCTGTCCTACATGACATTTCCGTCATTCTGTCTTACATGACCTTCTCATCATTCTATCCTGCATGACCTTCTCGTTATTCTGTCCTACATGACCTTCTCGTCATTCTGTTCTACATGACCTTCTCGTCATTCTGTTCTACATGACCTTCTCGTCATTCTGTCTTATATGACCTTCTCGTCATTCTGTCTTATATGACCTTCTCGTCATTCTGTCCGACACGGCCTTCTCGTCATTCTGTCTTACGTGGCATTCTCCTCAGTCTGTCCTACATGACCTCGTCATTCTGTTCTACATGACCTCGTCATTCTGTCTTATATGACCTTCTCGTCATTCTGTCCGATACGGCCTTCTCGTCATTCTGTCTTACATGACCTCCTCAATCTGTCCTACATGACCTCGTCATTCTGTCTTACATGACGTTCTCGTCATTCTGTCTTACATGACCTTCCCGTCATTCTGTCTTATATGACGTTCTCGTCATTCTGTCTTACATGGTCTGCTCGTTAAACTATATGGTCAACGTTTTAGTTGGATAAAGTCGACTCTCTGCAGCAAACTGATGATAGGTACTCAAAGCTGGTGTGACGTCACGGTATGCTTCTAAAATATGCACCACAGATAATTGTTTGTACATTGGATAGCATATTCCGTTGCCATGTTTCATCGGTCGAGATATAAGTCTCCAGAGGTCCAATTTGGGCAAAATTTGACGCCAATCTCACCACCCGAATCGCTTTCTCGCTTTTTATGCTAAAACGAGAGCATTGTGTATGTCCTGTGAGCGATATGCGTCTCGGGCCACCCCACCCCACGTCACCCAACCCATTCACCCAGTAACGAAAGCACTCCGCTAGAAAATTTTAATAATAAACTAATAACAATATGAATAATAATACGAACACTAATAATAATACTGAAGAGTTACAGTGATATGTATCTTCTTACAAGTGGCTATAAAGAAAAAACGTTTGCTGTTGAATTGATGATTGATGTCCTGGATCCCCGTTTTTAGAGGATTTGTTGATGGCGTTTTATTCAGAAGTGTCATAAACCTGAATTCCGTGGCTTTTGTTTTTTGCACAACAGGAACATTTATATGCATAGAATCCACTTTTATGCCATCCCTTACCCAATGCGACACGTCGCAATTGACTTTCACCGAAAAGAAGGGGAAAAAATCAATTTACTGGAATCAGACCCTTAATCTCTTAAATAACCTAGGATTGCGCCCGCTGAAAATGACGCCTTAGAAAAATTAAAGTAAAATGAAATGCGTGCGTGCGTGCATTGCTGCGCGACTGCCCTGGCCCCTCGACGCATGCGCCGTAGCAGAGGTTAGGGCACTGGGCAGCTGCGTGGACACTGGCTGGCCAATCAGCGGGGGGCACCCCTTGCCTAATACGGTCAGCGGGCCGGCTGCCCCTGGCCGGGCACCCGCAGAGGCCCCCCTCAGGGCCAATGCCTTGTCTGCCCCGGCCTCGACCACTTCCTGGTCCAGTCGGCCCTGTGGAAAGGTGCTGCATATTTAAATGACCTCCCCCAGGGCTGACCAGTGAGTGAGCTGTGAATGCCCGCGCTTCCGGAGTCATGACAGGCCGGCCAGTCTCAACGTTTGACATTGTTAATAAGGGGTTTAAAGTATGATTTGAAGATTTTAAGACACGCTCTCAGCATGAATGAAGAAACTGGGCAAAAGGAAAGGGAGGTCGATGTGTCATTAAACTTCATGAGGAGGTCAGGGGTTACAGTCGTAAGAGAATTAGTTTTCTTCAAAATTATACAATTGTGTTTTTTGAAACCTAGCTGATTGCTTTTTAGATGCCTACTTGAAGTGAGAATTAAATGGGACTTAGTATATACTGGGACTTAGTATATGCAAGGAAGTTTAATATCTCACTGTTATGCCAAGGTCCACATAATTTAAACAGTAGCGGCACAATCCGAGTTGCTCGTCTTCCAAAAGTTGAAAACAGTTATTCAATTCAGATTCAATAGTTTATTGCAGCGACAACCAGTATCGTTTATTTATAGTACAGTTTAATAATGTCAACTAAGCATGAAAACTGCACTCCTCGCCTAAGCCAGGAACCCTGGGTATTGTTTCATAAATGGACGTCACACTACATTGGAGATGTTTTATTAATAACGCCATTAAACGAACACAATACCGACTACAGTACCCGGAGATAGTAACAAAGAAAGAGAAAATTGCACGAACTCAAAATGTCACGTGACACACAATCAGTGCTGTGTGTCGCAACGGCAAATATTGCCGCATTAAAAAATTCCCTTCGTGTAACTACAGTCTGTTTAAATCAGGTGCGGTCAAGAGTATGCGCTTCCCGCAATAGGGCTATAAAGTCTCGTTCGCTTAGACTTCCGGTTTACTCATTTTGGGGACAAACAAACGAGCACGTGTTCGGAACGAGTTTAGAATCTCTGCGCACATTGGTATCCTGACAATCTGTGACGTAGGCGTGACGTGTATGTTACGCAAAGAGAGAGACTGGGAACCAGACCTGCGCAAAAGCCAGGCGCCGAGGGGTGGGTCTATTGCGGAAGGCCTAGAGATATGATTAAGAATATTTAAGAAATATAGCTTCACAAAACGGATAGTCGACATATTATTTATTCGTTTATGCCATCACAATGAGGAATATTTGTTACGACGGGACAATACGACTGAGAAACTAACGTTTTTTTGCATTTCCTACGAAAACGAGGCATTATGACGTCACACGGATTTTCCCCGGTGACAACGTTGGCGCAGCGCTTCAAACAGAAAACTTACAAAAATGAAGAAACTTGTTTTTTTCGTGATCCAAAAGTGATACGAAAACAACCAACTGGTCTTATTTTATCTTTACCATGTGGTTTAATGACGCATCCGTGTGCTGTTACTCCATGCACTGCCCATTTTGACAGCGGAATGGTTAAGTCGATCACTTGCTCTCGCCATTTTTGTTACCGCGGAGGCACGCGAAACTCTGTGACGTCACTCGCTGTTTGAGGACCTTGCGAAAGCCCGGGTGCAGGGCTAAATTTAGAACGTTATTTTTAGCTTTCGAGTGTTTTGAAGACGGATTTTTCCTTGTACATTCCCAAAGTTCTGCGCTTCATCGCCTCCAAATATTTTAACGTATACCTCCCATAGCCATGTTTAGTGAAATGGTACTCATAGTCTTTAGAATAAACCTGGAAAGAAATTGCCTGATAGCTGCCTATACTTCAACATGGAGCACGTGTGTTTGTTTGTCCCCAAAACTGAAGTCTCGTGGCCCGATGGCGAGAACTGTATAGCCCTATGGCCTAACCACTAATACATCTAATAGTATCCGTCTGTATCAATAAATCATGTAGGATTTGTATGTGTCTGAATAATAATTTAACCCGCCTGGGTGGAAAGAGAATTCATGTGCTGCAGTCAATAGTCATATCAAATGGCACATCGGTTTAAAATATTGTAAAAATATTACTTTGTCTTCCTACACGCACGCAGTGTTTATATCACAAGGGTGGTATTTGAATTTATTAAATATTTCAAAAATAACGAAACAGTAAACATCGGTACATTTCAGCGATACCACAAAATGGCCATAGGCTAAAATAATTAAACAGGGTACTATCGTGGATGTCTGCATTACGTCCTTATTAAATGTACTTCCGCTTCCTGTTTGGACGTGTATCCACCAAACGGGCGTATGCCTCGGAGTAACATTGCACTGCGCAGTGCAATGCACGCAAGGGATATGATTATATATATCTTTAAGCAATTTCCTACTTAATGATCTGCCCTTGACCAATATACAGCGCGCTCTATCATTCAGCATGGTACTTTTCTCATTTATGCCAGCAAAATTTAATTTGTACTTTCGATTGAACCGTAACGAAGTAATGCGTACCAGCTGCCTTAGTAGAGCCAGTGCCTTTCTGTGGGAGACCCACCGTTCCCCTGGGAGACCCACCCCTCCCCTGGGAGACCCACCTCTCTCCTGGGAGACCCACCCCTCCCCTAGAAGACCCACCCCTCCCCTGGGAGACTCACCCCTCCCCCACCACCTTTCCGACGCCCCCACCCTTCGTACCAGTCACGGAAAACTTGTTTCACCAACCCAACACGCAACATTCACAATGCCCTCCACTGTGTGGGGTGCGGGGAAGGAAAACAGATGAGCATCTGCTCCCCCCCTCCCCCCAACCCCTAACCCCCCCTCGTACCGTACCCCACCTAACCATACCCCATCTAAACCCACTCCACCCCGCCCCACCCGGCCCCACCCCACTTCACCACAACCAACCCCACCCCACCTCAACCTAACCCCGGCCACCCCATTCTCGTCTTCCTCTCTCCTTGCTCTCAGTTGACCCCCATCCCACTCCCGCACCCCTGATTATAATAACCCCACCCCCCACCCCCCTTCCCCCTCTCTGTCCTATTTGACAACCGCATAGCATGCGGCACCGGTATATTTATTTTTTGTCTTTACCCAGACGATAATTGTGTTTCATTTCTTCTGGTGTCCGTTGCGTGAGAGCATCAAACTTTATGAAGACCGCCGACAAATGACTGGGGCAGACTCGATAACGACTGGGGAAAAAAATTAATGGGACCTGCGACCTCTTATCAGAGTGGACATAAGCCCCCCTCGGATCTCTCATCTTCAAAATCACACAGACACATCCCCATCTCCACCGTCACCCCCACCCCTACCCCTATCCCCTCCCCACCACCACCCTCATCCCCTCTCCTACGAACATCGTACAAAGACCTGTCTCATTCCAAATCTGCACGTGAATCCTTTGTGTCATTTTCACTGATCCCACTACCACCTCGCCCCCCCCCCACCCACCCCATCCCCACTCCCACCTCGCCACCTCGTGCCCTTTACACCTCCCCCACCCCCACCCAACCCCCCTCCTCTCCACCGCCACCGCCCCATCCTGGTTCCAAATCACCCCCGGACAGACAATTATACCTGCCTGCCCTTTGAAATGGGGATGGGGTGCGTAGCGGGTTGGATCAGTGAGGGGGATGGGGTGGAGTAAGGGGTGGGGGTGAGGATGATGGGGTGAGAGGGTGAAGGAAGTAAGGGGTAATGGAGGTACGGATGGTGAAGGGTGACTAGGTAAAGGGGGGTAAGGGGTGAGGGGTACCGAGCGTGAGCGGTGACGGGGTGCGGAGGGTGAGGATTGGAGGGGGGGGGGAGGTATAGGGGGTAGTGGTGGGTGGTGAAAGGGGGTAGAGGCGTTCTCGCGGTTTAATAAGGACGCGTGTATCAGTGACCACGTATTTTTGCCTCTCGGGGTGAGTTGGGTCGGTTATCCACCCGGACAGAGAGGTCCCCCTGGCGGTCGTCTCCCGAGATAGCATAGGCCACGTGACCGTTGTCGAGGGTCACCCAGTTCATGGAGAGGCAGGGGGCGGCCAGATTCTCCTCCCGCAGCGCCCCCTCATGGGAGAATGATGCAGTCTCGCGAAGGGGCACCAGCTTCCACCGAGATTACGATGCTTCAAAGCCGGAAGTGATTTTCCCCGGTGATATTTCCGCTGAACTATAAGGTTAAACAAACCGTTCTTCCGGGAATATCGCCTCACGCTATGGATGACAGAGTGGGGAGCGTAGTGTGGGGAGACGAGGGGTGATGCTGGACGAGGGGGGGTGGGGCATTTCTCCTATAGCCTGACCAGGGGTAGTTTCGGGGGGGGGGGGGAGAGGCTGCAGCTAGACTCGTAAATCAGCTGGAAGTGATGGAGTTCTGGTCTGTACGGGCCACTATAGAGGCAAAACGCGAAGGGACAGAAAGGTAGGTCCCTTCTGCTCCCTCACCACCCACCACTCACCCCCACCGCTCACCCCCCACCTCCCACCCCTCACTCCCACCCCTAACCCCCCACCTCCCACCTCTCCCCCCCACCCCCACCCCGCGCCAGTTAATTTCCCAACCATAGTTGCTGATCCGTCCTGCCAGTTTTTAATTCTTCCTCCACTGTCCCAGACTCTCACCCAACTCACGTAATGACCTCCCGTCATTTGCATGTTTACCTTCCATCCCCCATCCCATCCCCACCCACATCGACCCCGACCCCACACCCACTCCTACCCCCGTGCCACGGTTTCTGTGGTAGTTGCAATGCATCTTCCCGCATCGCCCATCCGTGTGCAACCTTTAATGTATAATACCAACCTTCAGCCATTTCTACTCGGTGGCATTATCTCTCGTTCCACCCTCACCACTCCCCTCCGCCATATCTGCCATTCATCCATCTTCACCCTCCGTCATCTCTTCCTGTCATCTAAGTTTACCCTCCGCCATATATCCCTTTCATCCAACTTCCCCTTTCACTCTCTGTCATATCTCCTTTTTATTCATGATCGCTCGCTGTCATATGTCCATTTCAGCCATTTTTACCCTCCACCGTATCTTTCCTTCATCCAACTTCGCCCTCCGCCATATCTCTTTCATCCAAATTCACCCTCCGCCATATCTCTCTTTCATCCAACTTCACCCTCCGCCATATCTCTCTTTCATCCAACTTCACCCTCCGCCATATCTCTCTTTCATCCAACTTCACCCTCCGCCATATCTCTCTTTCATCCAACTTCACCCTCCGCCATATCTCTCTTTCATCCAACTTCACCCTCCGCCATATCTCTCTTTCATCCAACTTCACCATCCGCCATATCTCTCTTTCATCCAACTTCACCCTCCGCCATATCTCTCTTTCATCCAACTTTACCCTCCGCCATATCTCTTTCATCCAACTTCACCCTCCGCCATATCTCTCTTTCATCCAACTTCACCCTCCGCCATATCTCTCTTTTATCCAACTTCACCCTCCGCCATATCTCTCTTTCATCCAACTTCACCCTCCGCCATATCTCTTTCATCCAACTTCACCCTCCGCCATATCTCTCTTTCATCCAACTTCACCCTCCGCCATATCTCTCTTTCATCTAACTTCACCCGCCACCATATCTTTGTATCATCCAACTTCACCCCCGTCATATCTCGCTTTCACCCCTACCCTCCGCCATATCTGCCATTCATCAATCTACACCCCCGTCATATGTCCCTTTCATCCATCTTCACCCTCCGCCATATCTCTTTCATCCAACTTTAATCTCCGCCATGTCTTTCATCCAATCTCACCCTCCACCATATCTCTATTTGATCCATCTTCACCTGCCACAATATCTCTTTTATCCAACTACAATCTCCGCCAGATCTCTTTCATTCAATTTTACCCTCCACCATATCTCTCTTTAATCTAATTTCACCCTTTGCTATATCTCTCTTTCATCAATCCTCACCCTTCGCAATATCTCTCTTTTATACAACTTTACCCTCCGCTATATCTCTCTTTTATCCTACTTCACCCTCCGCCATATCTCTCTTTTATCCAACTTAACCACTCGCCATATCTCTCTTTTATCCAACCTCACCCTCCGCCATATCTCCTTCATCCAACTTCACCCTCCGCCATACCTCTCTTTTATCCAACCTCACCCTCCGCCATATCTCCTTCATCCAACTTCACCCTCCGCCATATCTCCTTCATCCAACTTCACCCTCCGCCATATCTCTCTTTTATCCAACCTCACCCTCCGCCATATCTCCTTCATCCAACTTTACCCATCCGCCATATCTCCCTTTCATCCAACTTCACCCCCCGCCATATCTCTCTTTTATCCAACCTCACCCTCCGCCATATCTCCTTCATCCAACTTCACCCTCCGCCATACCTCTCTTTTATCCAACCTCACCCTCCGCCATATCTCCTTCATCCAACTTCACCCTCCGCCATATCTCCTTCATCCAACTTCACCCTCCGCCATATCTCTCTTTTATCCAACCTCACCCTCCGCCATATCTCCTTCATCCAACTTCACCCTCCGCCATATCTCCCTTTCATCCAACTTCACCCCCCGCCATATCTCTCTTTCATCCAACTTCACTCTCCGCCATATCTCCTTCATCCAACTTCACCCTCCGCCATATCTCTCTTTTATCCAACCTCACCCTCCGCCATATCTCCTTCATCCAACTTCACCCTCCGCCATATCTCCCTTTCATCCAACTTCACCCCCCGCCATATCTCTCTTTTATCCAACCTCACCCTCCGCCATATCTCCTTCATCCAACTTCACCCCCCGCCATATTTCTCTTTTATCCAACCTCACCCTCCGCCATATCTCCTTTATCCAACTTCACCCTCCGCCATATCTCTCTTTGATCCAACTTAACCCTCCGCCATATCTCTTTCATCCAACTTAACCCTCCTTCACAACGCTTCTGTGGTTGACTTAACTCACCGGAACCTGGAGATCGCAAGTTCTACCCCCGGGATGCTACCTCCACCCGCTCCCACATTGCAGCCCCCCCCCACTGCCCACCCACCCCCAACTCCCCACCCACCCCCATCCCCCACTCCCCATCCACCCCAGCCCTTCCCTTACCTCTCACTCCACATCCGGGTTACTCGCTCCCAGCCACTGAGGCCTCATTTGGGATGTGGAATCCGGAGCTTGGGTCACGTGACTCGATGTCGTCACGCGTCTTGATTCGCTCCCCGGAGAGGGCGGGGAAGGGGTGGGGGGAGAGGATCGGGGCGGCGGGGGAGGGGTGGGGGGATACGAGCATCGGGGCGGCGGGGAAGGAGGGGAGAGTAGTTCGTGGGTGGTAGGGTGGGGGGCGTGTTCCTGGCGCCAAATGTCACACCACAAGCCAGGCATGTTTTCCTTCCTACAACTCCTACGGATTAGCTCCCCATCGCGCTTTTCTCCTACCCCGCTTGCCCACTTCCCCTCCCCCCCCCCCCGACCCTGCCCACTTCCCTGTCCCACCCCACCCACCCCACCCCACCCCACCCCACTCCACCTCGCGCCGAGCCGCACCTCCTCCCACGTATGTTTCCATACGCGCTCCCCGTTCGTAAAACTAACGATATTTACACAGCTAGATAACATCATTTCCGCGGCGCCGCTTTTTAACTGCCCCCCCCCCCCCCGTGTAATGCGTCCGGCTGCGCATAGGCTACAGTCACTTTCAAGCCAGCGATCACAGAAGGCGTTCAGGGGGGTGGAAGGGGGTAGGGGGGGGGGGGGTAGGGGGTAAGGAAGCTGTTGCTCCTGCAGGCACATGGGCCAAGTTTTTCTCTGGGTCAGATTACCCTCTCGCCTGGGGTCCAGAATTCCCCCGAGGGGGTAGCGGAGGGGGGCTGAGGGATGTGATGCAGGGGTGGGGGGTGAGGGGGGGGGTGGGGTGGCCTTCGGGGAGTAGATAAAGGGTAGAGGCCACTGACTTCCAGAGATATTAAAGGCTTTGGCCTGCCTACAATCTCTGGCTTTGTTCCCTTCATATCAATCAGACAAGCCTCCCGAGGCCTACGTGTTTAGTCGATTTCGTTTCCCAGCAGCTGAGATCGTAATTTTGCTGCGACCTTCATTCATAAAAAACACACCCAAAACCGGTGAGTCTGGTTTAGCGGCCTGGGCGCTGTGGGCTTTCCACGGGTTACCTCGGGTTTTGTTAGGTCTTCCAGCTCACTCAGCATCAAGTACAAACAGGACTCGACTGGTGAGCCAGGTATAGAAAACAAACCTTCTGAAAGCTGGGTGTGACGGTCGGTAAGGGGTGTGTGAGGGGTGGGGGTGCGTGGTTTATGGTGAGGCGAGCAAGAGGGGAGGGGGGGGGGGTGGGTGGAGGGTAGAGGCGTGCGTGGGAGTCAAGTCCTGGGTATGTCGAATTTTATGGAAAAAGTCCACCGCCCCATCCCCTTCTCACCCATTGCCCCCTTCGCACCCCCCCCCCCCCCCCCGGTCCCCCTCACTCCCACACCCTCCAACTCTCCGACCACATCCTACGATAAGTTAACTTATTGACTGGCAACTCCTCCGCGCGTGTAAGGTCTGCACATGCGCACATCAAAGGAGATCTTCTACGTACCATATCCGCTGCCCCCACCTTCCTTTATGCACCTATATGCCCCCCGCCCCGCCACCCCTTACCCCTCCACCGTGCCTTTATATACACGTCCAGCCCACCCACCCCCCATACCCCCAACAACGGCATCTCTAGGCTGCAACCTTGTCTCTTAGATATCTTTTGTACTTACTTATATATAGGCCCCCTGTTTTTCCAACATAATATATATAGTTATATGTAGGTTCCAGATTTATCCGATGTGAGCTTTATTATTATTTTTAAATACATGATCACGAAAATTCGACGCTTCTTCATATGCACACTGGAAAGCCTATTCATTATTTAGGAACTTTGATGCATCGAAATGAAATTATATTAATGCGATAGGTGAACAATAGGTTGAAT
>CAXHSH010000018.1:0-74000 GCA_964019135.1 Arenicola marina
TCAGTGACCGTTTTCTTCCGCTGTACCATTATATTACAGTTCTAATTAAGTCAGTGCATAAATTACATAATCCGATACTATAAAGCAGACCGACAAGACAATAATAATGTGCCACATGAATAAAAATCTCAAAATTCACGATAACTTACAGTCACTTGGAAAATTGCCGCATGGAAGTGTCGCTTCAAAAACTCGCTAGATGGCGCTGTGTTTTGCGCTAACGGCAGTACGCTGGTACGTAGGCACAATGTTGGGCCAACATTCCATTGCCAACGGTTGGGTGCAGAGCGCCGATGACGGTCGGTATTACGTTGCGCCTATGTATACTAGCAAACGGTTGCGTTGCCTACCTAAAAACAACGTTGGGCCGATAATGCCATGCTGGCTGGGATACTGCTCAAACAGTCGGTTTTATTGACATACTACGCAAAACGCTCGGTTATAGCGACATACTGCACAAACCACACTCGGTTTTAGGGATATATTACACCAAACACTCAGTTATAGCGACATACGGTACAAAACACTCGGCTGTAGTGATATAGAACACAAACAAACATGATTCGATCATTTTCTTGAACAAAACACTCGGTTCTACCGATATACTGCTCAAAACACTCGGTTTTAGGGATTTACTATACAAAACACGCGGTTATAACGACATACTGTACAAAACACTCGGCTTTAGCGATATACGACACAAACAGACATGATTCGATCAATTTCTTGACCAAAACACTCGGTTCTACCGATATGCTACTCAAAACACTCGCTTTTAGGGATATACTACACGAAGCACTCGGTTATAGGGATATACTTACAAAACACTCGGTAATAGCGGCATACTCTACAAATCACTCAGTGCTACCGATATACTGCTCAAAACACTCGTGTTTAGGGACATACTACTAAAAACATTCGCTTTTAGGGATATACTTCACCCAACACTCAGTTATAGCGACATCCTGTACAAATACAACACAAACAGACATGATTCGATCATTTTATTAACCAAAACACTCGGTACAAGGGATATACTGCTAAAAACACCCGGTTTTAGGTACAAAGTACACAAAACATTCGGCTCAAGCGACATACAGTATAAAACACGCGGTTTTAGCGATATACTACTTAAAACACTCGCTTTTAGGGATATACTACATCAAACACTTAGTTATAGCGGCATGCTCTACAAATCACTCGGCTTTAGCGATATACAACACAAACACACATGGTTCGATAATTTTATTAACCAAAACACTCGGTTCTAACGACATACTACTCACAACACTCTGTTTTAAGGATTTACTACACATAATACTCGGGTATAGCGATATACTGTAAGAAAACACTCAGTTTTTTGCGACATACTAGGGAAACACACCAGATTCCAGTATCCCACTTCCCAAAACCATCGGTACGAGCGACATCCCAGCCAGCATGGCAACCATCTGCCAACCGTGAAACAACGTTGTCGGCAATGTTGGCGCAATGTTGGCAAAGAACATTGGGCCAACGAGTGGGTGCTCATTGGGGAATGATTGTTTCAACGTTGTCTGCCAACAATGGCCCAACCATCTGCCAACCTTAGGCCAACATTGGCTGCCAACGATGGCCCAATCATAGGCCAACAGTGGGCCAATGTGCGCTGCCGACGTTCTACCGATATTGATCCACTATTGAACCACTGCAAATGTTGTTCACTAATTTATTGACAACCTTATGAAGTGCAATACATGAATTCTTAATAGGTATAAATGACGCGTAATGTCTGGAAAAATCGCTTGCGACCGCTCATACAGGTGCATGGCCGCTCATAGAGGTGGTCGCTCGTAGATGCGGTCGCTTCCACTCATTTCTGATTCTTGCGTTTGCCAGCTGTGTCACGCTCTCGTCGCCCGCCATCCCGCTCCCCAGCAAATCGCAGACACTTCTTCACCACCTCTGAATTTGTGGCGCAACTGGTAGTCGGGTTGCTGCGAGTACCCCCTGAATTAAATCAAAGTAGACTCAATGGCAAAGCTCTTTGAAATATCATGCTGGTTCGATAATATGCATGAATAACATTTACCTATACTGGTATACTTAACACGTTTTTTGTTAGCTTAATATTTCTGGAACCCTCTGTTAAAGGCAATACAGTGGTAGCCACATACAAAGTAATGATACTGTTCATAATTTGCTGTTCGCAGGATTTTTTGACAGATCTGTCATATCACGTTGAATAGGTAACGCAAATGAGTTAAGTAGACAGTGGGTACAGTGGAAATCCTTATCTTATCAGAAGAATACAGCCACACTTACCATACACCACCTGGCGTAAGTTTAGGCGAGGGAATGGCACTTTCCCACTCTTCCATTGCCAATGTATTTGCTTTGCCACACTGTTTGACAGCACTTAGTCCATCAAACGCTGCACTGTCTTGTCGACAGTGGATACGCCCATCAAGGTGATGCTGCTGACCTAATTGGACATATGCAAAATAAAGAGTCAAACTGAAGATAAAATAGACATAAATTAAATTACACAAAGCAATACAAAAACATGGACAAACCTATGAGAACTGAAAATGCTGGTCTCTTATTCGTGCATACTTGACTAAAATTGGGCCAGTGGAAGCTTTCGGGGAAACAAAATGATGATGAATAGAATATGCCCCATATGGGGACCGTCCACTAAACCATGGATGTCTTGATCTCTAGTCCAGTACACTGACCAATAGACTAAGGGGGTTCTCTGAGACTTATATATAGCTGTGTTTTGTGTGGCCAGGCTTTAACAGCAGAAAACATTAATCGTTAAATATTACAGCATACCGTTTTCCACACGGTCTCGTCATTAGCGAGGACCTCGTCCAATGTGTGTAGGGCTTCTAAGGTCAGGATGGGAAAGGGCATTCCATCTGGCGGAGGGGTTGGCGTGCAAGTCATGTTGAGATGCTGGCAAATTTTGCCAAGCATCACACCATTGTGCTCCTGCTGCTGTTGCACGCGCTCCAAAGCGTGCAGGAGGGCAATATCATACTCTGTCACTGTCAATGAAATTTAAACAGACTGTAAAACAAAATGTGAACAGCATATTGTTATAGGTAACACTATAACCACTTGGCTTAACTAAATAAAATGATCTCTTTAATTCCATGAGAAAATGATTCACATCAACATAGAAGTTCAGAATGCAGATATATGGCTCTGACTACCCACCCAGATACGTGTTCTCTATATTTGTCTGCACCCTTCTTCTTTTGGACCAATAGGAATAATCCATTTATATTTTCCATAATTATATGCCTTGTGTAATAAGGGGCGGATACATGATATAAATTGGCCATTTCCCAATTCAAAGTTATTTAATATTAAAATTCCCAGTTCACGATTAATGAAAATACTCGATCACAGCTATCGGCTAATATCCCATTCCCAGTTCACGAAGAATTATTTTCCTCATTCCCAGTTCACAGTGAAAAGAAAAGCCCCTTCCTGAAAAACGGAAATACCCCTTGCCCCATCCCTAATAAGTTTAATGACATTCACCTGCCCATGGCTGAAGGTTTTGCACTGGTTTGACAGTGTTTGATTTAATAAAAGGGCTCCAAAACAAAAGAGCTAGGCACTCGTGTGAGCGATAATACAGGAAAGGTCAGAAACTGCATACTCAGTGACCGTTTTCTTCCGCTGTACCATTATATTACAGTTCTAATTAAGTCAGTGCATAAATTACATAATCCGATACTATAAAGCAGACCGACAAGACAATAATAATGTGCCACATGAATAAAAATCTCAAAATTCACGATAACTTACAGTCACTTGGAAAATTGCCGCATGGAAGTGTCGCTTCAAAAACTCGCTAGATGGCGCTGTGTTTTGCGCTAACGGCAGTACGCTGGTACGTAGGCACAATGTTGGGCCAACATTCCATTGCCAACGGTTGGGTGCAGAGCGCAGATGACGGTCGGTATTACGTTGCGCCTATGTATACTAGCAAACGGTTGCGTTGCCTACCTAAAAACAACGTTGGGCCGATAATGCCATGCTGGCTGGGATACTGCTCAAACAGTCGGTTTTATTGACATACTACGCAAAACGCTCGGTTATAGCGACATACTGCACAAACCACACTCGGTTTTAGGGATATATTACACCAAACACTCAGTTATAGCGACATACGGTACAAAACACTCGGCTGTAGTGATATAGAACACAAACAAACATGATTCGATCATTTTCTTGAACAAAACACTCGGTTCTACCGATATACTGCTCAAAACACTCGGTTTTAGGGATTTACTATACAAAACACGCGGTTATAACGACATACTGTACAAAACACTCGGCTTTAGCGATATACGACACAAACAGACATGATTCGATCAATTTCTTGACCAAAACACTCGGTTCTACCGATATGCTACTCAAAACACTCGCTTTTAGGGATATACTACACGAAGCACTCGGTTATAGGGATATACTTACAAAACACTCGGTAATAGCGGCATACTCTACAAATCACTCAGTGCTACCGATATACTGCTCAAAACACTCGTGTTTAGGGACATACTACTAAAAACATTCGCTTTTAGGGATATACTTCACCCAACACTCAGTTATAGCGACATCCTGTACAAATACAACACAAACAGACATGATTCGATCATTTTATTAACCAAAACACTCGGTACAAGCGATATACTGCTAAAAACACCCGGTTTTAGGTACAAACTACACAAAACATTCGGTTCAAGCTACATGCTGTATAAAACATGCGGTTTTAGCGATATACTACTTAAAACACTCGCTTTTAGGGATATACTACATCAAACACTTAGTTATAGCGGCATACTCTACAAATCACTCGGCTTTAGCGATATACAACACAAACACACATGTTTCGATCGTTTTATTAACCAAAACAATCGGTTCTAACGACATACTACTCAAAACACTCTGTTTTAAGGATTTACTACACATAACACTCGGGCATAGCGATATACTGTAAAAAACATTCGGTTTTAGTGACATACAAGGGAAACACACCAGATTCCAGTACCCCACTTCCTAAAACAATTCGTACGAGCGACATACTGCTCAAACAGTCGGTTTTTTTGACATACTACGCAAAACGCTCGGTTATAGCGACATACTGCACAAACCACACTCGGTTTTAGCGATATACTATTCAAGACACTCGCTTTTAGGGATATATTACACCAGACACTCAGTTATAGCGATATACGGTACAAAACACTCGGCTGTAGTGATATAGAACACAAACAAACATGATTCGATCATTTGCTTGAACAAAACACTCGGTTCTACCGATATACTGCTCAAAACACGCGGTTATAACGACATACGGTACAAAACACTCGGCTTTAGCGATATACGACACAAACAGACATGATTCGATCATTTTCTTGACCAAAACACTCGGTTCTACTGATATGCTACTCAAAACACTCGCTTTTAGGGATATACTACACGAAGCACTCGGTTATAGGGATATACTGTACAAAACACTCGGTAATAGCGGCATACTCCACAAATCACTCGGTTCTACCGATATACTGCTCAAAACACTCGCTTTTAGGGACATACTAATAAAAACATTCGCTTTTAGGGATATACTTCACCCAACACTCAGTTATAGCGACATCCTGTACAAATCACTCGGCTTTAGCGATATACAACACAAACAGACATGATTCGATCATTTTATTAACCAAAACACTCGGTACAAGGGATATACTGCTAAAAACACCCGGTTTTAGGTACAAAGTGCACAAAACATTCGGTTCAAGCGACATACTGTATAAAACACGCGGTTTTAGCGATATACTATTTTAAACACTCGCTTTTAGGGATATACTACATCAAACACTTAGTTATAGCGGCATGCTCTACAAATCACTGGGCTTTAGCGATATACAACACAAAAACACATGTTTCGATCGTTTTATTAACCAAAACACTCGGTTCTAACGATATAATACTCAAAACACTCTGTTTTAAGGATTTACTACACATAACACTCGGTTATAGCGATATACTGCACAAACCACACTCGGTTTTAGCGATATACTATTCAAAACACTCGCTTTTAGGGATATATTACACCAAACACTCAGTTATAGCAACATCCTGTACAAATCACTCGGCTTTAGCGATATATAACACAAACAGACATGATTCGATCATTTTATTAACCAAAACAATCGGTACAAGCGATATACTGCTAAAAAGACCCGGTTTTAGGTACAAAATACACAAAACATTCGGTTCAAGCGACATACTGTATAAAACACGCGGTTTTAGCGATATACTACTTAAAACACTCGCTTTTAGGGATATACTACATCAAACACTTAGTTATAGCGGCATGCTCTACAAATCACTCGGCTTTAGCGATATACAACACAAACACACATGGTTCGATAATTTTATTAACCAAAACACTCGGTTCTGACGACATACTACTCAAAACACTCTGTTTTAAGGATTTACTACACATAACACTCGGGTATAGCGACATCCTGTACAAATCACTCGGCTTTAGCGATATACAACACAAACAGACATGATTCGATCATTTTATTAACCAAAACACTCGGTACAAGGGATATACTGTTAAAAACACCCGGTTTTAGGTACAAAGTGCACAAAACATTCGGTTCAAGCGACATACTGTATAAAACACGCGGTTTTAGCGATATACTATTTTAAACACTCGCTTTTAGGGATATACTACATCAAACACTTAGTTATAGCGGCATACTCTACAAATCACTCGGCTTTAGCGATATAAAACACAAACACACATGGTTCGATAATTAGATTAAGCAAAACACTCGGTTCTGACGACATACTACTCAAAACACTCTGTTTTAAGGATTTATTACACATAACACTCGGGTATAGCGATATACTGTAAAAAACATTCGGTTTTAGCGACATACTAGGGAAACACACCAGATTCCAGTATCCCACTTCCCAAAACAATCGGTACGAGCGACATACTGCTCAAACAGTCGGTTTTATTGACATACTACGCAAAAGGCTCGGTTATAGCGACATACTGCACAAACCACACTCGGTTTTAGCGATATACTATTCAAGACACTCGCTTTTAGGGATATATTACACCAAACACTCAGTTATAGCGACATACGGTACAAAACACTCAGCTGTAGTGATATAGAACACAAACAAACACGATTCGATCATTTGCTTGAACAAAACACTCGGTTCTACCGATATACTGCTCAAAACACTCGCTTTTAGAGATTTACTATACAAAACACGCGGTTATAACGACATACGGTACAAAACACTCGGCTTTAGCGATATACGACACAAACAGACATGATTCGATCATTTTCTTGACCAAAACACTCGGTTCTAGTGATATGCTACTCAAAACACTCGCTTTTAGGGATATACTACACGAAGCACTCGGTTATAGGGATATACTGTACAAAACATTCGGTAATAGCGGCATACTCTACAAATCACTCGGTTCTACCAATATACTGCTCAAAACACTCGCTCTTAGGGACATACTACTAAAAATATTCGCTTTTAGGGATATACTTCACCCAACACTCAGTTATAGCGACATCCTGTACAAATCACTCGGCTGTAGTGATATAGAACACAAACAAGCATGATTCGATCATTTTCTTGAACAAAACACTCGGTTCTACCGATATACTACTCAAAACAAGCTGTTTTAAGGATTTACTACACATAGCACTCGGTTATAGCAATATACTGTAAAAAACACTCGGTTATAGCGACATACTAATGAAACACACCAGATTCCAGTCTCCCACTTCCCAAAACAATCGGTACGAGCGACATACTGCTCAAACAGTCGGTTTTATTGACATAATACGCAAAACGCTCGGTTATAGCGACATACTGCACAAACCACACTCGGTTTTAGGGATATATTACACCAAACACTCAGTTATAGCGACATACGGTACAAAACACTCGGCTGTAGTGATATAGAACACAAACAAACATGATTCGATCATTTTCTTGTACAAAACACTCGGTTCTAACGATATACTACTCAAAACAATCTGTTTTAAGGATTTACTACACATAACACTCGGTTATAGCGATATACTGTAAAAAACACTCGGTTTTAGCGATATACTAGGGAAACACACCAGATTCCAGTATCCCATTTCCCAAAACAATCGGTACGAGCGACATACTGCTGAAAACACTCGGTACGAGCGACATACTGCTCAAAACAGTCGGTACGAGCGATATACTGCTCAAACAGTCGGTTATTATGACATACTACGCAAAACGCTCGGTTATAGCGACATACTGCACAAACCACACTCGGTTTTAGCGATATACTATTCAAGACACTCGCTTTTACGGAAATAATTCACCCAACACTCAGTTATAGCGTCATACGGTACAAAACACTCGGCTGTAGTGATATAGAACACAAACAAATATGATTCGATCATTTTCTTGAACCAAACACTCGGTTCTACCGATATACTGCTCAAAACACTCGGTTTTAGGGATATACTGCTCAAAACACTCGGTTTTAGGGATATACTACACGAAGCACTCGGTTATAGGGATATACTGTACAAAACACTCGGTAATAGCGGCATACTGCTCAAAACACTCGCTTTTAGGGACATACTACTAAAAACATTCGCTTTTAGAAATATACTTCACCCAACACTCAGTTATAGCGACATCCTGTACAAATCACTCGGCTTTAGCGATATACAACACAAACAGACATGATTCGATCATTTTATTAACCAAAACACTCGGTACAAGGGATATACTGCTACAAACACCCGGTTTTAGGTACAAAGTACACAAAACATTCGGCTCAAGCGGCATACAGTATAAAACACGCGGTTTTAGCGATATACTACTTAAAACACTCGCTTTTAGGGATATACTACATCAAACACTTAGTTATAGCGGCATGCTCTACAAATCACGCGGCTTTAGCGATATACAACACAAACACACATGGTTCGATAATTTTATTAACCAAAACACTCGGTTCTAACGACATACTACTCACAACACTCTGTTTTAAGGATTTACTACACATAATACTCGGGTATAGCGATATACTGTAAGAAAACACTCAGTTTTTTGCGACATACTAGGGAAACACACCAGATTTCAGTATCCCACTTCCCAAAACCATCGGTACGAGCGACATCCCAGCCAGCATGGCAACCATCTGCCAACCGTGAAACAACGTTGTCGGCAATGTTGGCGCAATGTTGGCAAAGAACATTGGGCCAACGAGTGGGTGCTCATTGGGGAATGATTGTTTCAACGTTGTCTGCCAACAATGGCCCAACCATCTGCCAACCTTAGGCCAACATTGGCTGCCAACGATGGCCCAATCATAGGCCAACAGTGGGCCAATGTGCGCTGCCGACGTTCTACCGATATTGATCCACTATTGAACCACTGCAAATGTTGTTCACTAATTTATTGACAAAAACCTTATGAAGTGCAATACATGAATTCTTAATAGGTATACATGACGCGTAATGTCTGAAAAAATCGCTTGCGACCGCTCATACAGGTGCATGGCCGCTCATAGAGGTGGTCGCTCGTAGATGCGGTCGCTTCCACTCATTCCTGATTCTTGCGTTTGCCAGCTGTGTCACGCTCTCGTCGCCCGCCATCCCGCTCCCCAGCAAATCGCAGACACTTCTTCACCACCTCTGAATTTGTGGCGCAACTGGTAGTCGGGTTGCTGCGAGTACCCCCTGAATTAAATCAAAGTAGACTCAATGGCAAAGCTCTTTGAAATATCATGCTGGTTCGATAATATGCATGAATAACATTTACCTATACTGGTATACTTAACACATGTTTTTTGTTAGCTTAATATTTCTGGAACCCTCTGTTAAAGGCAATACAGTGGTAGCCACATACAAAGTAATGATACTGTTCATAATTTGCTGTTCGCAGGATTTTTTGACAGATCTGTCATATCACGTTGAATAGGTAACGCAAATGAGTTAAGTAGACAGTGGGTACAGTGGAAATCCTTATCTTATCAGAAGAATACAGCCACACTTACCATACACCACCTGGCGTAAGTTTAGGCGAGGGAATGGCACTTTCCCACTCTTCCATTGCCAATGTATTTGCTTTGCCACACTGTTTGACAGCACTTAGTCCATCAAACGCTGCACTGTCTTGTCGACAGTGGATACGCCCATCAAGGTGATGCTGCTGACCTAATTGGACATATGCAAAATAAAGAGTCAAACTGAAGATAAAATAGACATAAATTAAATTACACAAAGCAATACAAAAACATGGACAAACCTATGAGAACTGAAAATGCTGGTCTCTTATTCGTGCATACTTGACTAAAATTGGGCCAGTGGAAGCTTTCGGGGAAACAAAATGATGATGAATAGAATATGCCCCATATGGGGACCGTCCACTAAACCATGGATGTCTTGATCTCTAGTCCAGTACACTGACCAATAGACTAAGGGGGTTCTCTGAGACTTATATATAGCTGTGTTTTGTGTGGCCAGGCTTTAACAGCAGAAAACATTAATCGTTAAATATTACAGCATACCGTTTTCCACACGGTCTCGTCATTAGCGAGGACCTCGTCCAATGTGTGTAGGGCTTCTAAGGTCAGGATGGGGAAGGGCATTCCATCTGGCGGAGGGGTTGGCGTGCAAGTCATGTTGAGATGCTGGCAAATTTTGCCAAGCATCACACCATTGTGCTCCTGCTGCTGTTGCACGCGCTCCAAAGCGTGCAGGAGGGCAATATCATACTCTGTCACTGTCAATGAAATTTAAACAGACTGCAAAACAAAATGTGAACAGCATATTGTTATAGGTAACACTATAACCACTTGGCTTAACTAAATAAAATGATCTCTTTAATTCCATGAGAAAATGATTCACATCAACATAGAAGTTCAGAATGCAGATATATGGCTCTGACTACCCACCCAGATACGTGTTCTCTATATTTGTCTGCACCCTTCTTCTTTTGGACCAATAGGAATAATCCATTTATATTTTCCATAATTATATGCCTTGTGTAATAAGGGGCGGATACATGATATAAATTGGCCATTTCCCAATTCAAAGTTATTTAATATTAAAATTCCCAGTTCACGATTAATGAAAATACTCGATCACAGCTATCGGCTAATATCCCATTCCCAGTTCACGAAGAATTATTTTCCTCATTCCCAGTTCACAGTGAAAAGAAAAGCCCCTTCCTGAAAAACGGAAATACCCCTTGCCCCATCCCTAATAAGTTTAATGACATTCACCTGCCCATGGCTGAAGGTTTTGCACTGGTTTGACAGTGTTTGATTTAATAAAAGGGCTCCAAAACAAAAGAGCTAGGCACTCGTGTGAGCGATAATACAGGAAAGGTCAGAAACTGCATACTCAGTGACCGTTTTCTTCCGCTGTACCATTATATTACAGTTCTAATTAAGTCAGTGCATAAATTACATAATCCGATACTATAAAGCAGACCGACAAGACAATAATAATGTGCCACATGAATAAAAATCTCAAAATTCACGATAACTTACAGTCACTTGGAAAATTGCCGCATGGAAGTGTCGCTTCAAAAACTCGCTAGATGGCGCTGTGTTTTGCGCTAACGGCAGTACGCTGGTACGTAGGCACAATGTTGGGCCAACATTCCATTGCCAACGGTTGGGTGCAGAGCGCAGATGACGGTCGGTATTACGTTGCGCCTATGTATACTAGCAAACGGTTGCGTTGCCTACCTAAAAACAACGTTGGGCCGATAATGCCATGCTGGCTGGGATGCTGCTCAAACAGTCGGTTTTATTGACATACTACGCAAAACGCTCGGTTATAGCGACATACTGCACAAACCACACTCGGGTTTAAGGATATATGTCACCAAACACTCAGTTATAGCGACATACGGTACAAAACACTCGGCTGTAGTGATATAGAACACAAACAAACATGATTCGATCATTTTCTTGAACAAAACACTCGGTTCTACCGATATACTGCTCAAAACACTCGGTTTTAGGGATTTACTATACAAAACACGCGGTTATAACGACATACGGCACAAAACACTCGGCTTTAGCGATATACGACACAAACAGACATGATTCGATCAATTTCTTGACCAAAACACTCGGTTCTACTGATATGCTACTCAAAACACTCGCTTTTAGGGATATACTACACGAAGCACTCGGTTATAGGGATATACTTACAAAACACTCGGTAATAGCGGCATACTCTACAAATCACTCAGTGCTACCGATATACTGCTCAAAACACTCGTGTTTAGGGACATACTACTAAAAACATTCGCTTTTAGGGATACACTTCACCCAACACTCAGTTATAGCGACATCCTGTACAAATACAACACAAACAGACATGATTCGATCACTTTATTAACCAAAACACTCGGTACAAGCGATATACTGCTAAAAACACCCGGTTTTAGGTACAAACTACACAAAACATTCGGTTCAAGCTACATGCTGTATAAAACATGCGGTTTTAGCGATATACTACTTAAAACACTCGCTTTTAGGGATATACTACATCAAACACTTAGTTATAGCGGCATACTCTACAAATCACTCGGCTTTAGCGATATACAAGACAAACACACATGTTTCGATCGTTTTATTAACCAAAACAATCGGTTCTAACGACATACTACTCAAAACACTCTGTTTTAGGGATTTACTACACATAACACTCGGGCATAGCGATATACTGTAAAAAACATTCGGTTTTAGCGACATACAAGGGAAACACACCAGATTCCAGTACCCCACTTCCTAAAACAATTGGTACGAGCGACATACTGCTCAAACAGTCGGTTTTATTGACATACTACGCAAAACGCTCGGTTATAGCGACATACTGCACAAACCACACTCGGTTTTAGCGATATACTATTCAAGACACTCGCTTTTAGGGATATATTACACCAGACACTCAGTTATAGCGATATACGGTACAAAACACTCGGCTGTAGTGATATAGAACACAAACAAACATGATTCGATCATTTTCTTGAACAAAACACTCGGTTCTACCGATATACTGCTCAAAACACGCGGTTATAACGACATACGGTACAAAACACGCGGCTTTAGCGATATACGACACAAACAGACATGATTCGATCATTTTCTTGACCAAAACACTCGGTTCTACTGATATGCTACTCAAAACACTCGCTTTTAGGGATATACTACACGAAGCACTCGGTTATAGGGATATACTGTACAAAACACTCGGTAATAGCGGCATACTCCACAAATCACTCGGTTCTACCGATATACTGCTCAAAACACTCGCTTTTAGGGACATACTAATAAAAACATTCGCTTTTAGGGATATACTTCACCCAACACTCAGTTATAGCGATATCCTGTACAAATCACTCGGTTTTAGCGATATACAACACAAACAGACATGATTCGATCATTTTATTAACTAAAACACTCGGTGCAAGCGGTATACTTCTAAAAACACCCGGTTTTAGGTACAAAATACACAAAACATTCGGCTCAAGCGACATACAGTATAAAACACGCGGTTCTAGCGATATACTACTTAAAACACTCGCTTTTAGGGATATACTACATCAAACACTTAGTTATAGCGGCATGCTCTACAAATCACTCGGCTTTAGCGATATACAACACAAACACACATGGTTCGATAATTTTAGTAACCAAAACACTCGGTTCTAACGACATACTACTCACAACACTCTGTTTTAAGGATTTACTACACATAATACTCGGGTATAGCGATATACTGTAAGAAAACACTCGGTTTTAGCGACATACTAGGGAAACACACCAGATTCCAGTATCCCACTTCCCAAAACAATCGGTACGAGCGACATACTGCTCAAACAGTCGGTTTTATTGACATACTACGCAAAACGCTCGGTTATAGCGACATACTGCACAAACCACACTCGGGTTTAAGGATATATGTCACCAAACACTCAGTTATAGCGACATACGGTACAAAACACTCGGCTGTAGTGATATAGAACACAAACAAACATGATTCGATCATTTTCTTGAACAAAACACTCGGTTCTACCGATATACTGCTCAAAACACTCGGTTTTAGGGATAAACTATACAAAACACGCGGTTATAACGACATACGGCACAAAACACTCGGCTTTAGCGATATACGACACAAACAGACATGATTCGATCATTTTCTTGACCAAAACACTCGGTTCTACTGATATGCTACTCAAAACACTCGCTTTTAGGGATATACTACACGAAGCACTCGGTTATAGGGATATACTGTACAAAACACTCGTTAATAGCGGCATACTCTACAAATCACTCGGTTCTGCCGATATACTGCTCAAAACACTCGCATTTAGGGACATACTACTAAAAACATTCGCTTTTAGGGATATACTTCACCCAGAACTCAGTTATAGCGACATCCTGTACAAATACAACACAAACAGACAGGATTCGATCACTTTATTAACCAAAACACTCGGTACAAGCGATATACTGCTAAAAACACCCGGTTTTAGGTAAAACCTACACAAAACATTCGGTTCAAACGACATACTGTATAAAACACGCGGTTTTAGCGATATACTAATTAAAACACTCGCTTTCAGGGATATACTACATCAAACACTTAGTTATAGCGGCATGCTCTACAAATCACTCGGCTTTAGCGATATATAACACAAACACACATGGTTCGATAATTTTATTAACCAAAACACTCGGTTCTGACGACATACTACTCAAAACACTCTGTTTTAAGGATTTACTACACATAACACTCGGGTATAGCGACATCCTGTACAAATCACTCGGCTTTAGCGATATACAACACAAACAGAGATGATTCGATCATTTTATTAACCAACACACTCGGTACAAGGGATATACTGCTAAAAACACCCGGTTTTAGGTACAAAGTGCACAAAACATTCGGTTCAAGCGACATACTGTATAAAACACGCGGTTTTAGCGATATACTATTTTAAACACTCGCTTTTAGGGATATACTACATCAAACACTTAGTTATAGCGGCATGCTCTACAAATCACTCGGCTTTAGCGATATACAACACAAAAACACATGTTTCGGTCGTTTTATTAACCAAAACACTCGGTTCTAACGATATAATACTCAAAACACTCTGTTTTACGGATTTACTACACATAACACTCGGTTATAGCGATATACTGCACAAACCACACTCGGTTTTAGCGATGTACTATTCAAAACACTCGCTTTGAGGGATATATTACACCAAACACTCAGTTATAGCAACATCCTGTACAAATCACTCGGCTTTAGCGATATACAACACAAACAGACATGATTCGATCATTTTATTAACCAAAACAATCGGTACAAGCGATATACTGCTAAAAACACCCGGTTTTAGGTACAAAATACACAAAACATTCGGTTCAAGCGACATACTGTATAAAACACGCGGTTTTAGCGATATACTACTTAAAACACTCGCTTTTACGGATATACTACATCAAACACTTAGTTATAGCGGCATGCTCTACAAATCACTCGGCTTTAGCGATATACAACACAAACACACATGGTTCGATAATTTTATTAACCAAAACACTCGGTTCTGACGACATACTACTCAAAACACTCTGTTTTAAGGATTTACTACACATAACACTCGGGTATAGCGACATCCTGTACAAATCACTCGGCTTTAGCGATATACAACACAAACAGACATGATTCGATCATTTTATTAACCAAAACACTCGGTACAAGGGATATACTGCTACAAACACCCGGTTTTAGGTACAAAGTACACAAAACATTCGGCTCAAGCGGCATACAGTATAAAACACGCGGTTTTAGCGATATACTACTTAAAACACTCGCTTTTAGGGATATACTACATCAAACACTTAGTTATAGCGGCATACTCTACAAATCACTCGGCTTTAGCGATATAAAACACAAACACACATGGTTCGATAATTAGATTAAGCAAAACACTCGGTTCTGACGACATACTACTCAAAACACTCTGTTTTAAGGATTTACTACACATAACACTCGGGTATAGCGATATACTGTAAAAAACATTCGGTTTTAGCGACATACTAGGGAAACACACCAGATTCCAGTATCCCACTTCCCAAAACAATCGGTACGAGCGACATACTGCTCAAACAGTCGGTTTTATTGACATACTACGCAAAACGCTCGGTTATAGCGACATACTGCACAAACCACACTCGGTTTTAGCGATATACTATTCAAGACACTCGCTTTTAGGGATATATTACACCAAACACTCAGTTATAGCGACATACGGTACAAAACACTCAGCTGTAGTGATATAGAACACAAACAAACACGATTCGATCATTTGCTTGAACAAAACACTCGGTTCTACCGATATACTGCTCAAAACACTCGCTTTTAGAGATTTACTATACAAAACACGCGGTTATAACGACATACGGTACAAAACACTCGGCTTTAGCGATATACGACACAAACAGACATGATTCGATCATTTTCTTGACCAAAACACTCGGTTCTAGTGATATGCTACTCAAAACACTCGCTTTTAGGGATATACTACACGAAGCACTCGGTTATAGGGATATACTGTACAAAACATTCGGTAATAGCGGCATACTCTACAAATCACTCGGTTCTACCGATATACTGCTCAAAACACTCGCTCTTAGGGACATACTACTAAAAACATTCGCTTTTAGGGATATACTTCACCCAACACTCAGTTATAGCGACATCCTGTACAAATCACTCGGCTGTAGTGATATAGAACACAAACAAACATGGTTCGATAATTTTATTAACCAAAACACTCGGTTCTAACGACATACTACTCACAACACTCTGTTTTAAGGATTTACTACACATAATACTCGGGTATAGCGATATACTGTAAACAAACACTCGGTTTTAGCGACATACTAGGGAAACACACCAGATTCCAGTATCCCACTTCCCAAAACAATCGGTACGAGCGACATACTGCTCAAACAGTCGGTTTTATTGACATACTACGCAAAACGCTCGGTTATAGCGACATACTGCACAAACCACACTCGGTTTTAGGGATATATTACACCAAACACTCAGTTATAGCGACATACGGTACAAAACACTCGGCTGTAGTGATATAGAACACAAACAAACATGATTCGATCATTTTCTTGAACAAAACACTCGGTTCTACCGATATACTGCTCAAACCACACTCGGTTTTAGGAATTTACTATACAAAACACGCGGTTATAACGACATACGGCACAAAACCCTCGGCTTTAGCGATATACGACACAAACAGACATGATTCGATCATTTTCTTGACCAAAACACTCGCTTCTACCAATATGCTACTCAAAACCCTCGCTTTTAGGGATATACTACACGAAGCACTCGGTTATAGGGATATACTGTACAAAACACTCGGTTCTACCGATATACTGCTCAAAACACTCGTACTTAGGGACATACAACTAAAAACATTCGCTTTTAGGGATATATTTCACCCAACACTCAGTTATAGCGACATCCTGTACAAAAACAACACAAACAGACATGATTCGATCATTTTATTAACCAAAACACTCGGTACAAGCGATATACTGCTAAAAACACCCGGTTTTAGATACAAAGTACACAAAACATTCTGTTCAAGCGACATACTGTATAAAACACGCGGTTTTAGCGATATACTACTTAAAACACTCGCTTTTAGGGATATACTACATCAAACACTTAGTTATAGCGGCATACTCTACAAATCACTCGGCTTTAGCGATATACAATACAAACACACATGTTTCGATCGTTTTATTAACCAAAACACTCGGTTCTAACGATATAATAATCAAAACACTTTTTTTTAGGGATTTACTACACATAAAACTCGGTTATAGCAACATACTGCACAGACCACATACGGTTTTAACGATATACTATTCAAGACACTCGCTTTTAGGGATATTTTACACCAAACACTCAGTTATATCGACATGCGGCACAAAACACTCGGCTGTAGTGATATAGAACACAAACAAACATGATTCGATCATTTTCTTGAACCAAACACTCGGTTCTACCGAGATACTGCTCAAAACACTCGGTTTTAGGGATTTACTATACAAAACACGCGGTTATAGGGATATACTGTACAGAAGACTCGGTAATAGCGGCATACTCTACAAATCACTCGGTTCTACCGATATACTGCTCAAAACACTCGCTCTTAAGGACATACTACTAAAAACATTCCCTTTTAGGGATATACTTCACCCAACACTCAGTTATAGCGACATCCTGTACAAATCACTCGGCTGTAGTGATATAGAACACAAACAAACATGTTTCGATCATTTTCTTGAACAAAACACTCGGTTCTAACGATATACTACTCAAAACAATCTGTTTTAAGGATTTACTACACATAACACTCGGTTATAGCGATATACTGTAAAAAATACTCGGTTTTAGCGACATACTAGGGAAACACACCAGATTCCTATATCCCCTTTCCCAAAACAATCGGTACGAGCGACATACTGCTCAAAACACTCGGTACGAGCGATATACTGCTCAAACAGTCGGTTTTATTGACATACTACGCAAAACGCTCCGTTATAGCGACATACTGCACAAACCACACTCGGTTTTAGCGATATATTATTCAAGACACTCGCTTTTAGGGACATACTTCACCCAACACTCAGTTATAGCGACATACGGTACAAAACACTCAGCTGTAGTGACATAGAACACAAACAAACATGATTCGATCATTTTCTTGGACGAAACACTCGGTTCTACCGATATACTGCTTAAAACACTCGCTTTTAGGGATATACTACATCAAACATCTAGTTATAGCGACATGCTCTACAAATCACTCGGCTTTAGCGATATACAACACAAACACACATGGTTCGATCATTTTATTAACCAAAACACTCCATTCTAACGACATACTACTCACAACACTCTGTTTTAAGGATTTACTACACATAATACTCGGGTATAGCGATATACTGTAAAAAACACTCGGTTTTAGCGACATACTAGGGAAACACACCAGATTCCAGTATCCCACTTCCCAAAACAATCGGTACGAGGGACATACTGCTCAAACAGTCGGTTTTATTGACATACTACGCAAAACGCTCGGTTATAGCGACATACTGCACAAACCACACTCGGTTTTAGGGATATATTACACCAAATACTCAGTTATAGCGACATACGGTACAAAACACTCGGCTGTAGTGATATAGAACACAAACAAACATGATTCGATCATTTTCTTCAACAAAACACTCGGTTCTACGGATATACTGCTCAAAACTATCGGTTTTAGGGATTTACTATACAAAACACGCGGTTATAACGACATACGGTACAAAACACACGGCTTTAGCCATATACGACACAAACAGACATGATTCCATCATTTTCTTGACCAAAACACTCGGTTCTACCGATATGCTACTCAAAACACTCGCTTTTAGGGATATAGTACAAGAAGCACTTGGTTATAGGGATATACTGTACAAAACACTCGGTAATAGCGGCATACTCTACAAATCACTCGGTTCTACCGATATACTGCTCAAAACACTCGTACTTAGGGACATACTACTAAAAACATTCGCGTTTAGGGATAAAACTTCACCCAACACTCAGTTATAGCGACATCCTGTACAAAAACAAAACAAACACACATGATTCGATCATTTTAATAACCAAAACACTCGGTACAAGCGATATACTGCTAAAAACACCCGGTTTTAGATACAAAGTACACAAAACATTCGGTTCAAGCGACATACTGTATAAAACACGCGGTTTTAGCGATATACTACTTAAAACACTCGCTTTTAGGGATATACTACATCAAACACTTACTTATAGCGGCATACTCTACAAATCACTCGGCTTTAGCGATATACAATACAAACACACATGTTTCGATCGTTTTATTAACCAAAACACTCGGTTCTAACGATATAATAATCAAAACACTTTTTTTTAAGGATTTACTACACATAAAACTCGGTTCTAGCGACATACTGCACAAACCACACACGGTTTTAACGATATACTATTCAAGACACTCGCTTTTAGGGATATTTTACACCAAACACTCAGTTATAGCGACATACGGTACAAAACTCTCGGCTGTAGTGATATAGAACACAAACAAACATGATTCGATCATTTGCTTGAACAACACACTCGGTTCTACCGATATACTGCTCAAAACACTCGGTTTTGGCAATTTACTATACAAAACAGGCGGTAATAACGACATACGGTACAAAACACTCGGCTTTAGCGATATACGACACAAACAGACATGATTCGATCATTTTCTTGACCAAAACACTCGGTTCTACTGATATGCTACTCAAAACACTCGCTTTTAGGGATATACTACACGAAGAACTCGGTTATAGGGATATACTGTACAGAAGACTCGGTAATAGCGGCATACTCTACAAATCACTCGGTTCTACCGATATACTGCTCAAAACACTCGCTTTTAGGGACATACTACTAAAAACATTCGCTTTTAGGGATATACTTCACCCAACACTCAGTTACAGCGACATCCTGTACAAATCACTCGGCTTAAGCGATATACAACACAAACAGACATGATTCGATCATTTTATTAACCAAAACACTCGGTACAAGGGATATACTGCTAAAACACCCGGTTTTAGGTACAAAGTACACAAAGCATTCGGTTCAAGCGACATACTGTATAAAACACGCGGTTTTAACGATATATTACTTAAAACACTCGCTTTTAGGGATATACCACATCAACCACTTAGTTATAGCGGCATGCTCTACAAATCACTCGGCTTTAGCGATATACAACACAAACACACATGGTTCGATAATTTTATTAACCAAAACACTCGGTTTTAGCGACATACTAGGGAAACACACCAGATTCCAGTATCCCACTTCCCAAAACAATCGGTACGAGCGACATACTGCTCAAACAGTCGGTTTTATTTACATACTACACAAAACGCTCGGTTATAGCGACATACTGCACTCGGTTTTAGGGATTTACTATACAAAACACGCGGTTATAACGACATACGGTACAAAACACTCGGCTTTAGCGATATACGACACAAACAGACATGATTCGATCATTTTCCTGACCAAAACACTCGGTTTAACCGATATGCTACTCAAAACACTCGCTTTTAGGGATATACTACACGAAGCACTCGGTTATAGGGATATACTGTACAGAAGACTCGGTAATAGCGGCATACTCTACAAATCACTCGGTTCTACCGATATACTGCTCAAAACACTCGCTCTTAGGGACATACTACTAAAAACATTCGCTTTTAGGGATATACTTCACCCAACACTCAGTTATAGCGACATCCTGTACAAATCACTCGGCTGTAGTGATATAGAACACAAACAAACATGATTCGATCATTTTCTTGAACAAAACACTCGGTTCTAACGATATACTACTCAAAACAATCTGTTTTAAGGATTTACTACACATAACACTCGGTTATAGCCATATACTGTAAAAAATACTCGGTTTTAGCGACATACTAGGGAAACACACCAGATTCCAATATCCCCTTTCCCAAAACAATCGGCACGAGGGCATACTGCTCAAAACACTCGGTACGTGCGATATACTGCTCAAACAGTCGGTTTTATTGACATACTACGCAAAACGCTCGGTTATAGCGACATACTGCACAAACCACACTCGGTTTTAGCGATATACTATTCAAGACACTCGCTTTTGGGGACATACTTCACCGAACACTCAGTTATAGCGACATACGGTACAAAACACTCAGCTGTAGTGATATAGAACACAAACAAACATGATTGGATCATTTTCTTGGACGAAACACTCGGTTCTACCGATATACTGCTTAAAACACCCGCTTTTAGGGATATACTACATCAAACACTTAGTTATAGCGGCATGCTCTACAAATCACTCGGCTTTAGCGATATACAACACAATCAGACATGATTCGATCATTTTATTAACCAAAACACTCGATTCTAACGACATACTACTCACAACACTCTGTTTTAAGGATTTACTACACATAATACTCGGGTATAGCGACCTACTGTAAAAAAACACTCGGTTTCAGCGACATACTAGGGAAACGCACCAGATTCCAGTATCCCACTTCCCAAAACAATCGGTACGAGCGACATACTGCTCAAACAGTCGGTTTTATTTACATACTAAACAAAACGCTCGGTTATAGCGACATACTGCACAAACCACACACGGTTTTAGGGATATATTACACCAAACACTCAGTTATAGCGACATACGGAACAAAACAATCGGCTGTAGTGATATAGAATACAAACAAACATGATTCGATCATTTTCTTGACCAAAACACTCGGTTCTACCGATATGCTACTCAAAACACTCGCTTTTAGGGATATACTACACGAAGCACTCGGTTATAGGGATATACTGTACAAAACACTCGGTAATAGCGGCATAATCTACAAATCACTCGGTTCTACCGATATACTGCTCAAAACATTCGTACTTAGGGACATACTACTAAAAACATTCGCTTTTAGGGATATACTTCACCCAACACTCAGTTATAGCGACATCCTGTACAAAAACAACACAAACAGACATGATTCGATCATTTTATTAACCAAAACACTCGGTACAAGCGATATACTGCTAAAAACACCCGGTTTTAGATACAAAGTACACAAAACATTCGGTTCAAGCGACATACTGTATAAAACACGCGGTTTTAGCGATATACTACTTAAAACACTCGCTTTTAGGGATATACTACATCAAACACTTAGTTATTGCGGCATACTCTACAAATCACTCCGCTTTAGCGATATACAACACAAACACACATGGTTCGATAATTTGATTAAGCAAAACACTCGGTTCTAACGACATACTACTCAAAACACTCTGTTTTAAGGATTTACTACACATAACACTCGGGTATACCGATATACTGTAAAGAACATTCGGTTTTAGCGACATACTAGGGAAACACACCAGATGCCAGTATCCCACTTCCCAAAACAATCGGTACGAGCGACATACTGCTCAGACAGTCGGTTTTATTGACATACTACGCAAAACGCTCGGTTATAGCGACATACTGCACAAACCACACTCGGTTTTAGCGATATACTATTCAAGACACTCGTTTTTAGGGATATATTACACCAAACACTCAGTTAAAGCGAATTACGGTACAAAACACTCGGCTTTAGCGATATACGACACAAACAAACATGATTCGATCATTTTCTTGACCAAAACACTCGGTTCTACCGATATACTGCTCAAAACACTCGGTTTTAGGGATTTATTATACAAAACACGCGGTTATAACGATATACGGTACAAAACACTCGGCTTTAGCGATATACGACACAAACAGACATGATTCGATCATTTTCTTGACCATAACACTCGGTTCTACTGATACTCAAAACACTCGCTTTTAGGGATATACTACACGAAGCACTCGGTTATAGGGATATACTGTACAAAACACTCGGTAATAGCGGCATATTCTACAAATCACTCGGTTCTACCGATATACTGCTCAAAACACTCGCTTTTAGGGACATACTACTAAAAACATTCGCTTTTAGGCATATACTTCACCCAACACTCCGTTATAGCGACATCCTGTACAAATCACTCGGCTTTAGCGATATACAACACAATCAGACATGATTCGATCATTTTATTAACCAAAACACTCGGTACAAGCGATATACTGCTAAAAACACCCGGTTTTAGGTACAAAGTACACAAAACATCGGTTCAAGCGACATACTGTATAAAACACGCGGTTTTAGCGATATACTACTTAAAACACTCGCTTTTAGGAGTATACTACATGAAACACTTAGTTATAGCGGCATACTCTACAAATCACTCGGCTTTAGCGATATACAACACAAACACACATGGTTCGATCATTTTATTAAGCAAAACACTCGGTTCTAACGACATACTATTCAAAACACTCTGTTTTAAGGATTTACTACACATAACCCTCAGGTATAGCGATATACTGTAAAAAACATTCGGGTTTAGCGACATACTAGGGAAACACACCAGATTCCAGTATCCCACTGCCCAAAACAATCGGTACGAGCGACATACTGCTCAAACAGTCGGTTTTATTGACATACTACGCAAAACACTCGGTTATAGCGACATACTGCACAAACCACACTCGGTTTTAGCGATATACTATTCAAGACACTCGTTTTTAGGGATATATTACACCAAACACTCAGTTATAGCGACATACGGTACAAAACACTCGGCTTTAGCGATATACGACACAAACAGACATGATTCGATCATTTTCTTGACCAAAACACTCGGTTCTACTGATATGCTACTCAAAACACTCGCTTTTAGGGATATATTACACGAAGAACTCGGTTATAGGGATATACTGTACAAAACACTCGGTAATAGCGGCATATTCTACAAATCACTCAGTTCTACCGATATACTGCTCAAAACACTCGCTTTTAGGGACATACTACTAAAAACATTCGCTTTTCGGCATATACTTCACCCAAGATTCAGTTATGGCGACATCCTGTACAAATCACTCGGCTTTAGCGATATACAACACAAACAGATATGATTCGATCATTTTATTAACCAAAACACTCGGTACAAGCGATATACTGCTAAAAACACCCGGTTTTAGGTACAAAGTACACAAAATATCGGTTCAAGCGACATACTGTATAAAACACGCGGTTTTAGCGATATACTACATCAAACACTTAGTTATAGCGGCATGCTTTACAAATCACTCGGCTTTAGCGATATACAACACAAACACACATGGTTCGATAATTTTATTAAACAAAACACTCGGTTCTAACAACATACGGTACAAATCACTCGGCTTTATCGATATACAACACAAACAGACATGATTCGATCATTTTATTAACCAAAACACTTCGATACAAGCGATATACTGCTAAAAACACCCGGTGTTAGGTACAAAGTGCACAAAACATCGGTTCAAGCGACATACTGTATAAAACACGCGGTTTTAGCGATATACTACTTAAAACACTCGCTTTTAGGAATATACTACGTCAAACACTTAGTTATAGCGGCATACTCTACAAATCACTCGGCTTTAGCGATATACAACACAAACACACGTGGTTCGATCATTTTATTAACGAAAACACTCGGTTCTAACGATATACTACTCAAAACACTCTGTTTTAAGGATTTACTACACATAACACTCGGTTATACCGATATACCGTAAAAAAACACTCGGTTTTAGCGACATACTAGGGAAACATACCAGATTCCAGTATCCCACTTCCCAAAACAATCGGTACGAGCGACATACTGCTCAAAACATTCGGTACGAGCGATATACTGCTCAAACAGTCGGTTTTATTGACATACTACGCAAAACGCTCGGTTATAGCGACATACTGCACAAACCACACTCGGTTTTAGCGATATACTACTATTCAAGACACTCGCTTTTAGGGATATACTTCACCCAAAACTCAGTTATAGCGACATCCTGTACGAATCACTCGGCTTTAGCGATATACAACACAAACAGACATGATTCGATCATTTTATTAACGAAAACACTCGCTTCTAACGATATACTACTCAAAACACTCTTTTTTAAGGATTTAGTGCGTATAACACTCAATTATAGCGATACACTGTTAAAAACACTCGGTTATAGCGAAATATTGTACAAAACACTCGGTTTTAGCGACATACTATTGAAGCACACCAGATTCCAGTATTCCACTTCCCAAAACACTCGGTAAGAGCGATATACTGCTAAAAAACCCGGTCATAGCGACATACTGCCCATAAAACCGACGGTTTTAACGATATATTATTCAAAACACCCGCTTTTAGGGATATATTACACCAAACTCGCGGGTATAGCGTCATACGGTACAAAACACTCGGCTTTAGTGATATACAACACAAACAAACATGATTCGATCATTTCCTTGACCAAAACACTCGGTTCTACCGATATACTGCTCAAAACACGCGGTTTTAGGGATTTTCTATACAAAACACTCAGTTATAGCGACATACTGTACAATACACTCGGCTTTAGCGCTATACAACACAAAAAAAAACATGATTCGATCATTTTCTTGACCAAAACACTCGGTTCTACCGATATGCTACTCAAAACACTCGCTTTTAGGGATATACTACACGAAGCACTCGGTTATAGGAATATACTGTACAAAACACTCGGTAATAGCGACATACTCTACAACACACTCTGTTATAATGATATACTACTCAAGACACTCGCTTTCAGGGACATACTACGCAAAACACTCGGTTATAGCGACATACTGCACAAAAAACTCAGTTATAGCGATATACTGCTCAAAACACTCGGTTTTAGGAATTTACTATACAAAACGCGCGGTTATAACGACATACGGTACAAAACACTCGGTTTTAGCGATATACGACACAAACAGACATGATTCGATCATTTTCTTGACCAAAACACTCGGTTCTACCGATATGCTACTCAAAACACTCGCTTTTAGGGATATACTACACGAAGCACTCGGTTATAGGGATATAATGTACAAAACACTCGGTAATAGCGGCATACTCTACAAATCACTCGGTTCTACCGATATACTGCTCAAAACACTCTGTTTTAAGGATTCACTACACAAAACACTCGGTTATAGCGATATACTGTAAAAAACACTCGGTTTTAGCGACATACTAGGGAAACACACCAGATTCCAGTATCCCCCTTCCCAAAACAATCGGTACGAGCGACATACTGCTCAAAACACGCGGTAGGGGCGATATACTGCTCAAACAGTCGGTTTTGTTGACATACTACGCAAAACGCTCGGTTTTAGCGACATACTGCACAAACCACACTCTGTTTTAGTGATATACTATTCAAGACACTCGTTTTTAGGGATATACTTCACCCAAAACTCAGTTATAGCGACATCCTGTACAAATCACTCGGCTTTAGCGATATACAACACAAACAGACATGATTCGATCATTTTATTAACCAAAACACTCGGTACAAGCGATATATTGCTAAAAACACCTGGTTTTAGGTACAAAGTACACAAAACATTCGGTTAAAGCGACATACTGTATCAAACACGCGGTTTTAGCGATATACTACTTAAAACACTCGCTTTTAGGAATATACTACATCAAACACTTAGTTATAGGCGCATACTCGACAAATCACTCGGCTTTAGCGATATACAACACAGGCACACATGGTTCGATCATTTTATTAACCAAAACACTCGGTTCTAACGATATACTACTCAAAACACTCTGTTTAAGGATTTACTACACATAACACTCGGTTATAGCGATATACTGAAAAAAACACTCGGCTTTAGCGACATACTAGGGAAACACACCAGATTTCAGTATCCCACTTCCCAAAACAATCGGTACGAGCGACATACTGATCAAAACACTCGGTACAAGCGATATACTGCTCAAACAGTCGGTTTTATTGACATACTACGCAAAACGCTCGGTTGAAGCGACATACTGCACAAACCACACTCGGTTTTAGTGATATACTATTCAAGACACTCGCTTTTAGGGATATACTTCACCCAACACTCAGTTATAGCGACATCCTGTACAAATCACTCGGCTTTAGCGATATACAACACAGACAGACATGATTCGATCATTTGTGTTTTATATAGTATATTGCAAGAGCCGACTGTTTTGAGTAGTGTATCGGTCGTATCGATCGTTTTGATAAGTGTAATACTGCAGTTTTGTGTGTTACCCAGATATATTGCTAAAACTGAGTGTTCTGTACAGTTTGTCGCTACACCTGGGGGTTTCGTGTAGTATATCGCTAAAACCGGTTGTTTTCAGCAGCATATCACCAGAACCGAATGTTGTTGGTAGTGTAATACTAGAATCGGGCGTGTTTACGTACTATGTCAGTAGCACCGAGTGTTTTGGTCCATAAAATGATCAAATCATGTTTTGTTGTGTTGTATGTTGCTAGAACCGAGTGTTTATATGGTATATCGCTCGTGCCGAGTGTTTTGTGTAGCGTATCGTTAGATCTGAGAGGTTTAGGTGGTAGCATATCGCAAGAGTCGACTGTTTAGAGTAGCATTTGGACCGTACCGAGTGCTTTGGTAAGTGTCATGCCCCACCGAGCGATTTTATCAGTGTAATACTGGAATTTTGTGTGTTTCCCTGGTATATCGCTAAAACCGAGTGTTCTGCACAGTATGTCGCTACACCTGGGTCTTTTGTGCAGTAAATCGACATAATACGTAAACACACGCGATTCCAGTATTACACAACCAAAAACACTCGGTTCTACCGATATACTAATCAAAACACTCATTTTTAGTTATATACCACACAAAACACCCGGTTTTACGGATATACTACACAAAACGCTCGGTTCTATCGACATGATGTACAAAAAATCGCTTTTGCCAACATACAACTGTAACACACTATCTTCCAGCATTGCACTTGGACAGTAATGTTGGAAGATGGTGTGCTACCGTTGTATATTGATAAAAGCGAGTTATTTGTACAGCAGGTCGATAGAACCGAGCGTTTTGTGTAGTATATCCGTAAAACCGAGTGTTTTGTGTGGTATCTAAATAAAATCGAGTGTTTTTGGTTGTGTAATAGTAAAATCGGGTGTGTTTGCGTACTATGTCGGTAGAACCGAGTGTTTTTGTTAATAAAATGGATAAATCATGTTTGTTTGTGTCGTATATCGTTGGAACAGAGTGTTTTATATAGTATATTGCAAGAGGCGACTGTTTTGAGTAGTGTATTGCTCGTATCGAGCGTTTTGATAAGTGTAATACTGGACTTTTGTGCGTTACCCTGATATATCGCTAAAACCGAGTGTTCTGTACAGTTTGTCTCTACACCTGGGGGGTTTTGTGTACTATATCGCTAAAACAGGTTGTTTTCAGTAGCATATCACCAGAACCGAATGTTGTTGGTAGTGTAATGCTAGAATCGGGCGTGTTTACGTACTATGTCAGTAGCACCGAGTGTGTTGGTTCATAAAATGATCAAATGCTGTTTGTTTGTGTTGTATATTGCTAGAACCGAGTGTTTATATGGTATATCGCTCGTGCCGAGTGTTTTGTGTAGCGTATCGTTAGATCTGAGAGGTTTAGGTTTGTAGCATATCGCAAGAGTCGACTGTTTTGAGAAGCATTTGGGTCGTACCGAGTGTTTTGGTAACTGTCATGCTGGAAGATGATGTGTTACCGTTGTATATTGCCAAAATCGCGTTTTTTGTACAGCATATCTAGAGAACCTAGCGTTTTGCTTAGTATATCCGTAAAAGCGAGAGTTTTATGTGGTATATAATTAAAACCTAGTGTTTTGAGTAGTATATCGGTAGAACCGAGTGTTTTGGATAATAAAATGATCAAATCATGTTTCTTTGTGTTGTATATCGCTGGAACCGATTGTTTTATATAGTATATCGCAAGAACCGACTGTTTTGAGTAGTGTATCGCTCGTACCGAGCGTTGTTATCAGTGTAATGCTGGAATTTTGTGTGTTTCCCTGGTATATCGCTAAAACCGAGTGTTCTGTACAGTATGTCGCTACACCTGGGTCTTTTGTGTAGTAAATCGACATAATACGTAAACACACCCGATTCTAGTATTACACTACCAAAAACACTCGGTTCTACCGATATACTAATCAAAACACTCATTTTTAGTTATATACCACACAAAACACTCGGTTTTACGGATATACTACACAACACGCTCGGTTCTATCGACATGATGTACAAAAAACTCGCTTTTAGCAACATACAACTGTAACACACCATCTTCCTGCATTACACTTGGACAGTAATGTTGGAAGATGGTGTGCTACCGTTGTATATTGATAAAAGCGAATTACTTGTACAGCAGGTCGATAGAACCGAGCGTTTTGTGTAGTATATCCGTAAAACCCGAGTGTTTTGTGTGGTATCTAAATAAAATCGAGTGTTTTTGGTTGTGTACTAGTAAAATCGGGTTTGTTTGCGTATTATGTCGGTAGAACCGAGTGTTTTTGTTAATAAAATGACTAAATCATGTTTGTCTGTGTCGTATATCGTTGGAACAGAGTGTTTTATATAGTATATTGCAAGAGGCGACTGTTTTGAGTAGTGTATCGCTCGTATCGAGCGTTTTGATAAGTGTAATACTGGAGTTTTGTGTGTTACCCTGATATATCGCTAAACCCGAGTGTTCTGTACAGTTTATCGCTACACCTGGGGGTTCGTGTAGTATATCCCTAAAACAGGTTGTTTTCAGTAGCATAGCACCGGAACCGAATGTTGTTGGTAGTGTAATACTAGAATCGGGCGTGTTTACGTACTATGTCAGTAGCACCGAGTGTGTTGGTTCATAAAATGATCAAATGCTGTTTCTTTGTGTTGTATATTGCTAGAACCGAGTGTTTATATGGTATATCGCTCGTGTCGAGTGTTTTGTGTAGCGTATCGTTAGATCTGAGAGGTTTAGGTGGTAGCATATCGCAAGAGTCGACTGTTTGGAGTAGCATTTGGGTCGTACCCAGTGTTTTGGTAACTGTCATGCTGGAAGAATGTGTTACCGTTGTATATTGCTAAAATCGCGTTTTTGTACAGCATGTCGAGAGAACCGAGCGTTTTGCTTAGTATATCCGTAAAAGCAAGAGTTTTATGTGGTATATAATTAAAACCTAGTGTTTTGAGTAGTATATCGGTAGAACCGAGTGTTTTGGATAATAAAATGATCAAATCATGTTTCTTTGTGTTGTATATGGCTGGAACCGATTGTTTATATAGTATATCGCAAGAACCGACTGTTTTGAGTAGTGTATCGCTCGTACCGAGCGTTTTTATCAGTGTAATACTGGAATTTTGTGTGGTTCCCTGGTATATCGCTAAAACCGAGTGTTCTGTACAGTATGTCGCTACACTTTGGTCTTTTGTGCAGTAAATCGACATAATACCTAGACACACCCGATTCTAGTATTACACAACCAAAAACACTCGGTTCTAGCGATATACTAATCAAAACACTCATTTTTAGTTATATACCACACAAAACACTCGGTTTTACGGATATACTACACAAAACGCTCGGTTCTATCGACATGATGTACCAAAAAATCGCTTTTAGCAACATACAACTGTAACACACCATCTTCCAGCATTACACTGGGACAGTAATGTTGGAAGATGGTGTGCTACCGTTGTATATTGATAAAAGCGAGTTATTTGTACAGCAGGTATACAAAGGCTGTACATATACATCGGTTTAGTTACAATAATAGTAAGAGTTTAAAGTTACCGCGTACATTGTTTTGCCATCGCGATTCATAGTGATCCGTAAAAGTTAACTTTAACAGGAGATTTTCCATAACAAACTGGTCTGCTTTAAATCCGACCATCCGATATCTTACCCTCTTATGTACATACGTATAAAGCTAAGTGGAATAACATGAAATTAACTTGCGCCCTATGTTCGAACGGCGAACTAATCAAATGCTAGATATAGTGTGTTTAATCGAGTTGTCCTTCCCGCTGGTGGGCAGTTGGGGTGGTGGTGGGAAATTGATCTTTGATAGATATAATAACTAGGCCCGGAGTGAGCCTTAACAGTTTTCAACAAAATTTAAGTCGTTGTAAGAAATTGCGAATAATTTGAAACAGTAGGAAAAACAAAACAGTAAGGACACGTCCGACCTGTTCGACTGCGGAGTCAGAAAAGGACGTTGAACACTCGTGAGTTTTAGACCTTGGTGTCTCTCTGGGGATCGGTACCCGCTCCGTTTCAACAGAATTATCCCCCGGCATATAGCCGGAAGACACATTATAAATCGCGGACACGCCTCTATAAATAAACTTGCAGCTAGCCACAAGTTCATTTTATAGCGGCATGCCCTCTTAGTACGCGAAACGGAACAAAGTAAGTCGATCCTTGTGTGGGTTTACGTCTTGGCTTTATTATTGACTCAACGAAGAATCAGTGGAGTCAAACATAACACTAATGATGACCGAAAGTCGTATTTAATATTTATGACTGACCTAACCGGACAGCCCGGGTGTGTCATCCTTGTAAAGTTAATGCGAGGTAAAAAGTTGGTTACACAGAGTTTAACTACCTAACAGGCCATCCTGTTAGGTCAGAGATATATTTCCGAGTGTTCTGTGCAGTATGTCGCTACACCTTGGTCTTTTCTGCAGTAAATCAACATAATACCTAAACACACCCGATTCTAGTATTACACAACCAAAAACACTCGGTTCTAGCGATATACTAATCAAAACACTCATTTTTAGTTATATACTACACAAAACGCTCGGTTCTATCGACATGATGTACAAAAAAATCGCTTTTAGCAACATACAACTGTAACACACCATCTTCCAGCATTACACTTGAACAGTAATGTTGGAAGATGGTGTGCTATCGTTGTATATTGATAAAGGCGAGTTATTTGTACAGTAGGTCGATAGAACCGAGCGTTTTGTGTAGTATATCCGTAAAACCGAGTGTTTTGTGTGGTATCTAAATAAAATCGAGTGTTAGTAAAATCGGGTTTGTTTGCGTATTATGTCGGTAGAGCCGAGTGTTTTTGTTAATAAAATGACTAAATCATGTTTGTTTGTGTCGTATATCGTTGGAACAGAGTGTTTTATATAGTATATTGCAAGAGGCGACTGTTTTGAGTAGTGAATCGCTCGTATCGAGCGTTTTGATAAGTGTAATACTGGAGTTTTGTGTGTTACCCTGATATATCGCTAAAACCGAGTGTTCTGTACAGTTTGTCGCTACACCTGGGGGTTTCGTGTAGCATATCGCTAAAACAGGTGGTTTTCAGTAGCATATCACCATAACCGAATGTTGTTGGTAGTGTAATACTAGAATCGAGCGTGTTTACGTACTATGTCAGTAGCACCGAGTGTGTTGGTTCATAAAATGATCAAATGCTGTTTGTTTGTGTTGTATATTGCTAGAACCGAGTGGTTATATGGTATATCGCTCGTGCCGAGTGTTTTGTGTACCGTATCGTTAGATCTGAGAGGTTTAGGTGGTAGCATATCACAAGAGTCGACTGTTTTGATTGAGTAGCATTTGGGTCGTATCGAGTGTTTTGGTAACTGTCATGCTGGAAGATGATGTGTTACCGTTGTATATTGCTAGAATCGCGTTTTTTGTACAGCATGTCGAGAGAACCGAGCGTTTTGCTTAGTATATCCGTAAAAGCGAGAGTGTTATGTGGTATATAATTAAAACCTAGTGTTTTGAGTAGTATATCGGTAGAACCGAGTGTTTTGGATAATAAAATGACCAAATCATGTTTCTTTGTGTTGTATATCGCTGGAACCGATTGTTTTATATAGTATATCGCAAGAACCGACTGTTTTGTGTAGTGTATCGCTCGTACCGAGCGTTTTCATCAGTGTAATACTGGAATTTTGTGTGTTTCCCTGGTATATCGCTAAAACCGAGTGTTCTGTGCAGTATGTCGCTACATCTTGGTCTTTTGTGCAGCAAATCGACATAATACGTAAACACACACGATTCTAGTATTACACAACCAAAAACACTCGGTTCTAGCGATATACTAATCAAAACACTCATTTTTAGTTATATACCACACAAAACACTCGGTTTTACGGATATACTACACAAAACGCTCGGTTCTATCAACATGATGTACAAAAAAATCGCTGTTAGCAACATACAACTGTAACACACCATCTTCCAGCATTACACTTGGACAGTAATGTTGGAAGATGGTGTGCTACCGTTGTATATTGATAAAGGCGAGTTATTTGTACAGCAGGTCGATAGAACCGAGCGTTTTGTGTAGTATATCCGTAAAACCGAGTGTTTTGTGTGGTATCTAAATAAAATCGAGTGTTAGTAAAATCGGGTTTGTTTGCGTATTATGTCGGTAGAGCCGAGTGTTTTTGTTAATAAAATGACTAAATCATGTTTGTTTGTGTCGTATATCGCTGGAACAGAGTGTTTTATATAGTATATTGCAAGAGGCGACTGTTTTGAGTAATGAATCGCTCGTATCGAGCGTTTTGATAAGTGTAATACTGGAGTTTTGTGTGTTACCCTGATATATCGCTAAAACCGAGTGTTCTATACAGTTTGTCGCTACACCTGGGGGTTTCGTGTAGTATATCGCTAAAACAGGTTGTTTTCAGTAGCATATCACCAGAACCGAATGTTGTTGGTAGTCTAATACTAGAATCGGGCGTGTTTACGTACTATGTCAGTAGCACCGAGTGTGTTGGTTCATAAAATGATCAAATGTTGTTTGTTTGTGTTGTATATTGCTAGAACCGAGTGTTTATATGGTATATCGCTCGTGCCGAGTGTTTTGTGTACCGTATCGTCAGATCTGAGAGGTTTAGGTGGTAGCATATCACAAGAGTCGACTGTTTTGATTGAGTAGCATTTGGGTCGTACCGAGTGTTTTGGTAACTGTCATGCTGGAAGATGATGTGTTACCGTTGTATATTGCTAAAATCGCGTTTTTTGTACAGCATGTCGAGAGAACCGAGCGTTTTGCTTAGTATATCCGTAAAAGCGAGAGTTTTATGTGGTATATAATTAAAACCTAGTGTTTTGAGTAGTATATCGGTAGAACCGAGTGTTTTGGATAATAAAATGATTAAATCATGTTTCTTTGTGTTGTATATCGCTGGAACCGATTGTTCTGTACAGTATGTCGCTACACCTGGGTGTTTTGTTTAGTAAATCGACATAATACGTAAACACACCCGATTCTAGTATTACAAAACCAAAAACACTCGGTTCTAGCGATATACTAATCATAACACTCATTATTAGTTATATACCACACAAAACACTCGGTTTTACGGATATACTACACAAAACGCTCGGTTCTATCGATCTGCAGTACAAATAACTCACTTTTAGCAACATACAACTGTAACACACCATCTTCCAGCATTACACTTGTACAGTAATGTTGGAAGATGGTGTGCTACCTTTGTATATTGATAAAAGCGAGTTATTTGTACAGCAGGTCGATAGAACCGAGCGTTTTGTGTAGTATATCCGTAAAACCGACTGTTTTGTGTGGTATCTAAATAAAATCGAGTGTTTTTGGTTGTGTATTAGTAAAATCGGGTGTGTTTGCGTACCATATCGGTAGAACCGATTGTTTTTGTTAATAAAATGACTAAATAATATTTGTTTGTGTCGTATATCGTTGGAACAGATTGTTTTATATAGTATATTGCAAGAGCCGACTGTTTTAAGTAGTGTATCGCTCGTATCGAGCGTTTTGATAAGTGTAATACTGGAGTTTTGTGGGTTACCCAGATATATCGCTAAAACCGAGTGTGCTGTACAGTTTGTCGCTACACCTGGGGGTTCGTGTAGTATATCGCTAAAACAGGTTGTTTTCAGTAGCATATCACCAGAATCGAATGTTGTTGGTAGTGTAATACTAGAATCGGGCCTGTTTACGTACTATGTCAGTAGAACCGAGTGTTTTGGTTAATAAAATTATCAAATCATGTTTGTTTGTGTTGTATATTGCTAGAACTGAGTGTTTATATGGTATATCGCTCGTGCCGACTGTTTTGTGTAGTGCATCGTTAGATCTGAGAGCTTTAGGTGGTAGCATATCACAAGAGTCGACTGTTTTGAGTAGCATTTGGGTCGTACCGAGTGTTTTGGTAACTGTCATGCTGGAAGATGATGTTTTACCGTTGTATATTGCTAAAATCGCGTTTTTTGTACTGCATGTCGAGAGAACCGAGCGTTTTGCTTAGTATATCCATAAAAGCGAGAGTTTTATGTGGTATATAATTAAAACCTAGTGTTTTGAGTAGTATATCGGTAGAACCGAGTGTTTTGGATAATAAAATGACCAAATCATGTTTCTTTGTGTTGTTCATCGCTGGAACCGATTGTTTTATATAGTATACCGCAAGAACCGACTGTTTTGAGTAGTGTATCGCTCGTACCGAGCGTTTTTATCAGGGTAATACTGGAATTTTGTGTGTTTCCCTGGTATATCGCTAAAACCGAGTGTTCTGTACAGTATGACGCTACACCTGGGTCTTCTGTGCAGTAAATCGACATAATACGTAAACACACCCGATTCTAGTATTACACAACCAAAAACACTCGGTTCTAGCGATTTACTAATCAAAACACTCATTTTTAGTTATATACACCACAAAACACTCGGTTTTACGGATATACTACACAAAACGCTTGGTTCTATCGACATGATGTACAAAAAACTCGCTTTTAACAACATACAACTGTAACATACCATCTTCCAGCATTACACTTGGACAGTAATGTTGGAAGATGGTGTGCTACCGTTGTATATTGATAAAGGCGAGTTATTTGTACAGCAGGTCGATAGAACCGAGCGTTTTGTGTAGTATATCCATAAAACCGAGTGTTTTGTGTGGTATCTAAATAAAATCGAGTGTTAGTAAAATCGGGTTTGTTTGCGTATTATGTCGGTAGAGCCGAGTGTTTTTGTTAATAAAATGCCTAATTAATGTTTGTTTGTGTCGTATATCGTTGGAACAGAGTGTTTTATATAGTATATTGCAAGAGGCGACTGTTTTGAGTAGTGAATCGCTCGTATCGAGCGTTTTGATAAGTGTAATACTGGAGTTTTGTGTGTTACCCTGATATATCGCTAAAACCGAGTGTTCTGTACAGTTTGTCGCTACACCTGGGGGTTTCGTGTAGTATTTCGCTAAAACAGGTGGTTTTCAGTAGCATATCACCATAACCGAATGTTGTTGGTAGTGTAATACTAGAATCGGGCGTGTTTACGTACTATGTCAGTAGCACCGAGTGTGTTGGTTCATAAAATGATCAAATGCTGTTTGTTTGTGTTGTATATTGCTAGAACTGAGTGTTTATATGGTATATCGCTCGTGCCGAGTGTTTTGTGTACCGTATCGTTAGATCTGAGAGGTTTAGGTGGTAGCATATCACAAGAGTCGACTGTTTTGAGTAGCATTTGGGTCGTACCGAGTGTTTTGGTAACTGTCATGCTGGAAGATGATGTGTTACCGTTGTATATGGCTAAAATCGCGTTTTTTGTACAGCATGTCGAGAGAACCGAGCGTTTTGCTTAGTATATCCGTAAAAGCGAGAGTTTTATGTGGTATATAATTAAAACCTAGTGTTTTGAGTAGTATATCGGTAGAACCGAGTGTTTTGGATAATAAAATGATCAAATCATGTTTCTTTGTGTTGTATATCGCTGGAACCGATTGTTCTGTACAGTATGTCGCTACACCTGGGTGTTTTGTTTAGTAAATCGACATAATACGTAAACACACCCGATTCTAGTATTACAAAACCAAAAACACTCGGTTCTAGCAATATACTAATCAAAACACTCATTATTAGTTATATACCACACAAAACACTCGGTTTTACGGATATATTACACAAAACGCTCGGTTCTATCGACCTGCTGTACAAATAACTCACTTTTAGCAACATACAACTGTAACACACCATCTTCCAGCATTACACTTGGACAGTAATGTTGGAAGATGGTGTGCTACCTTTGTATATTGATAAAAGCGAGTTATTTGTACAGCAGGTCGATAGAACCGAGCGTTTTGTTTAGTATATCCGTAAAACCGACTGTTTTGTGCGGTATCTAAATAAAATCGAGTGTTTTTGGTTGTGTATTAGTAAAATCGGGTGTGTTTGGGTACCATATCGGTAGAACCGAGTGTTTTTGTTAATAAAATGACTAAATAATGTTTGTTTGTGTCGTATATCGTTGGCACAGAGTGTTTTATATAGTATATTGCAAGAGCCGACTGTTTTAAGTAGTGTATCGCTCGTATCGAGCGTTTTGATAAGTGTAATACTGGATTTTTGTGGGTTACCCAGATAAATCGCTAAAACCGAGTTTTCTGTACAGTTTGTCGCTACACCTGGGGGGTTCGTGTAGTATATCGCTAAAACAGGTTGTTTTCAGTAGCATATCACCAGAATCGAATGTTGTTGGTAGTGTAATACTAGAATCGGGCGTGTTTCCGTACTAATAAAATTATCAAATCATGTTTGTTTGTGTTGTATATTGCTAGAACTGAGTGTATATGAAAAGGGCGGCTTGCCATAGCGCCTGTGTGAGTGAGTGTGTGAGTGAATGTGTGAGTGACTGCTTTTCGTAAGGTGCGCCGGGTTGGTGATGAGTGAGTATGAATGTGAGTATGAAAGTGAGTTTGAGAGTGAGGGAGCGGCCACCGTAAGGTGTTCATTTGATTGTTGGCCTGTATTAGCCAATCCGACAGCGTTAAAATGCGTCTTGTCCCATCCTTTCCTTGTCACAGCGGGTATATAAACGTAAGGGATTTTGACTCGTGACTATGGCTCCGTCCCAGCTCAGGGCAGGCTGATATTTATTAGTCACTGTGGTCCGACTGGAAAGGTATGTTACCTGTTTGTATGATATAGATATGCGTTTCTATTGGATTATTTAAATAGTATGGATTTAAATAACTATATGCCTTTATCCTTGTCATATACCTTGTCTTTACGCTCGATATACTTCCATGAGTACTTAGATGTTTTTCCTCTTTGCCCAGACTACCACGCAATCTTAATCTTTTGTGTACATTTGTTAAATAAATGAATGAGTGAACCACACCGGCTGTTTTAGTCTGTGTCATTGGAGCCCGACGTGTTCTAAGATTGCGTGGTAGGCATATATAGGTTTGCAGAGCCGAGGACGACATCTCTCTTAGGCGGAGAGAAGGGACGTGCGCAACCCGGGAGTGCGTCGCCATCTGCACAAGTTTCGTCGGCCATGTAAGACAACCCTCTCGGAACGAGTAGGACTCGTCTTAGTAACGACACCAAACAAGGCCTCCCGTCTTGTTCCTGTTCGTCGTTGATTGTACACAGTGTGTACTTATCTGTCTGTGTGTACAGATTACGTCAGACCTGGTTCTGATGCTCAGCCTGTCTTTGTGAGACCAACTGCATGCTCAGTCTGCATAGCGTTTGTACAACTCCATCTCCGTGTAACCTTTTATACGGTTACAAGTTTTGCTCGTCGGCATCGTCTGTGTGCACACGTCATCGTCCACGTCAACGTGATCGTCATCGTCAACGTCAACGTCCACGTCAGCGTTCCGTCAACGTCGACCTCATTCCCCGAAGGATTCAAGTAAGCTGAACTGTTGCAACCAACATTTTCATACGCATTGAACATATTGGTACCACTTTTCGATTTTTTTCAAGTACAGGCCTATTTTTTTTGTATTGGTGTCCAAAGATTTATATATGCTAAGAGTATGTTTACTGCTAATTTGCGAATTTGTTACGCGTCATCGTGATAGAACCGCGTCCGTCCGCGATTCTTTAAGCAGCTGTAATTTTACGCGAAGCGCTTTTGTATTTTGATTTGTGTTTGCTACGATGCATGTTTTGTACCTTGTGTTTCGCTGGTTGTCAAATATGGGATTTTTGTCATTGACTGCTTTTGTTGAATGATTGGGATGAATGGACTGAATAGCTGGTTCTTAATCAGAAGGATTGTGCTTTGTCCCATTCGCTGGTTTGTATCCAGAGGTATGCATTTTGGTGCATTTGTCTGGTTTGATAGTTTTGCCAGGATACAGATTAGTTTTCATTGAGTGCCCTGACTGTTATAGTTCAATCGTATTTGGTTCCAAAAACGTTAACCTTTGTTTTTCCTTTGCTTTACAGGTGTACTCTCTACAAGGTTGTGTTGGTGAAGCCGTATCTACGGGTATTAGGTATTAATATTGCTCATTGTTCAATTCTGTATGATTGCATGTGATGTAATTAAGTTGCACTGAAAACACTTGCTTACTTTTAAAAGTCGTGTCGTGCCCAGATCATCATGGCATATCACAATCAAACTGTGCATGTCAGTCGGTTAGCGACGATTGATGAGAAGTCTTTGAGTGAGCTCAAAGCCCTTTGTGCATCATTTGGTCGAGTCTCGCACATTCTGCCGATTGACGCCAGTTCAGTTTATATAAGGTTCCATGAGTTACAGGCATTAGATGATGTAGTGAGTGCATTGTCTAAAGTAAACATTTCGGGGCGGAAACTTCGTTCCCGGGCAGCGGAAGAATCTGAGAACCTGAAGATCGCGGGTTTAGTACAGATAACACCGCCTGAGCCGGAGGTAGCGGACGAGTATCCGAGTAAGACCGAGGGTGATTTATCGGACGCTATTTCTGACCCAATCTCTTCAGTTTTGAAAATGCTACAGGCGCTGTCCCCCGATGAGCGGTCCGCAGTTATGGCTGCTCTACCAGTAGACCTTCCCGCTGCGGCCCGTGAACCGGAAGTGGTGCATCCCCTCCATTTACCCCTCTTGATACCAAGTATCGGGGAATACACGCTGTACCACAGCTGCCGCCGCAAGTTTCCCAATCCCCGATGTCCTATCCCATGACAGCATTCAGTGGCATCCGGTTGTCCACCTTCTATGGTGAAGGAACAAAGGGTGATGTCAGCTATGAGCAGTGGCGAGCAGAAGTTGCTGGCATCAGACGAGATCCCACTGTATCCCTGTCAAGCCTACTACAAGCCATCCGTCGTTCTTTGCGTGGGCGAGCCGCTGACGTGATGCTTCACCTAGGTGAGACCGTTAGTGTTGAGTCCGCTATTCGTAAACTTGATAACGTTTTCGGTAGCGTTCTTCCCGCTGAGTCCTTGCTTGAGAAATTTTATACAGCAAGACAGGGTTCCAGCGAGTCAGTCTCAGAGTGGGCCTGTAGACTTGAAGATGTTATCGGCCATCTTAATTCAATCTCTTCCCCAACAGTGACCAGTGAGGCAGCACAAGAGATGTTGCGCACAAAATTCTGGAGTGGGTTGCGGGATGCAGGTTTGAAAAATGCTCTCAGACATAGAATGGACTCAGATCTGGGTTACGATGATCTGCTTGTTGCAGCCCGCAGAGCAGAACTAGAATATAATTCAGAATCAAAACCTCGAATCAGTCGACTCTCGGCAGGAGGACAAACTGAGCAGAAGCTCGATGCATTGATTGACCAGTTAACAAAGGTTCAGGAGCGCCTCACAAGGGAAGAAAGTAAGCATCCGAATAACCCTCAGACAGCGACGGGTCAACAAAAAGAAAATAGTACGAACCAGAATCCTAACAAATACAATCACAGATTCAATGGTAAGTGTTACTATTGTGGTAAACTCGGACACAAGAAGGCGAACTGCACTCAGTTAAACTAAAGAAACCCAGAGATGAGGGGCCTTCCCTGGGTAAAGTTCCTAAAAGCCCCAATCAAGAATTAGTCGGTAAGTTGAATAAGAGTCCAATCATTCTCGAAGATCAGCAAATGCTAGCCTTGCTCGACACTGGTTCGCAGGTTAGTACAATTTCTCACAGTCAATGTCTTTCTTTAGGTTTGCCAATACATGGTTTGGACGAACTATTTCAGATGGAGGGTGCAGGTAGCCAGAAGCTTAAATGCCTAGGTTACGTGGAGGGTCGTGTAGAGTTCCCTTCCCCAATATGTCTTTCTGTTGATGCTTTGTTTGTTGTTGTCCCAGACACGAAATTCCATGCGCAAGTACCTCTGTTACTCGGTACTAACATTCTTTCCCTGTGTGTTACAAAGATTAGTGATGCACAGAATCTGTCCAGAGCATGGAAAACTGTCAGAACGTCACTAGCAATGAACTTGACTCCGGTAGGAACAGTACGTTCTACAGCTGCCATAGTGGTTCCTGCAGGAGGTAAGATTATAGCACATGGTTTTTCACGCATGACTGCACAGTGTCGGAAAATAAGAGTGATCACTGAGGAATGTCGGACGTCCTCCCTCCCTGGTGGGTTAATGGTTGATCCATGTTACCAGGACATGAACGATACTACGTCCGCGCGGGTGTCTGTGCAAATTCATAACTTTTCTTCTAAAGACGTGACCATTCCGGTCAAAGCGTCATTGTGTGACCTCTATCCAGTGTCAATGGTGGAGAACGTTCGACACCCCAACGCAGGTGCTGTTCCTCCAGATACGACTGAGCGTGAGTATACAATGCCACCCCAATTAGATCTGTCTCAATTAGCGTCTGAGCTGCCAGAGGAAGCAGTTGATAAGGTGAGAACCATGCTCAGTCGCTACCCTCACGTGTTCTCCAAACACGACCTGGATCTTGGATGTACGAACAAAACTAAACACCACATTAAGCTAACATATGACACTCCCTTTAAAGAGAGACACAGGCGGATACCACCATCGATGTACGAGGAGGTAAGGGGTCATCTCCAAGAGATGATGAATCTAGATGCTATCCGTGTGTCACAGAGTCCATTTGCGTCTCCAGTAGTACTAGTGCGCAAGAAAGATGGGTCCCTTCGATTTTGCATTGACCCGAGAAAGCTCAACGGGCGTACAGTAAAGGATGCGTATGCCCTGCCCCGTCTTGATGAGACCCTCGATGTCCTGCACGGTGCACGTTGGTTTAGTACACTTGATTTGAAAAGCTCGTATTGGCAGGTAGAAATCGCAGAGGGTGACAAGGACAAAACGGCGTTTACAGTAGGCCCGCTAGGCTTCTATGAGTGTAATCGGATGCCCTTTGGACTAACTAACGCGCCGGCGACATTCCAGCGGTTGATGGAAAGTGTTATGGGTGACCTTCACCTGATGTGGTGTCTCGTCTACTTAGACGATGTTGTAATGTTTTCAAACACCTTTGAAGAACATCTGGAACGTTTAGAAGCTGTCTTCCAACGTCTGTCTGACGCAGCTACGTAGTTTTCTTGGTTTCGTTGGTTACTATCGTAGGTTTATTCCAGGCTTCGCAAACATCGCCAAATGTCTAAATAGTCAACTGCAGGGTAAGATCCCTCGGAAAAAATGTAGAAAGGTGAGTGCATTTCACTGGTCTAGTACCTGTCAAGATTCCTTTGAAAAATTAATTAATTTGTGTTGCCGCGCCCCTGTACTGGCGTACGCGGATTTCAAGAAACCATTCATCTTAAACATCGATGCAAGTCTCGATGGCCTTGGCGCGGTGCTCTATCAGGAACAAGATGGTAAAGAGCGTGTTATTGCTTACGCGAGCAGAGGGTTAAACAAGTCTGAAGGCAATTACCCGGCACATAAGCTAGAATTCCTCGCGCTCAAGTGGGCAGTGACTTATAAGTTCCACGATTATTTGTACGGCGCGAAGTTCCGAGTGCGAACTGACAATAACCCGTTGACCTATGTGACTTCTACCGCCAAGCTGGACGCAACTGGACAAAGGTGGGCATCGGAGTTGGCAAGTTACAATTTCCGGCTGGAATATCCTTCTGGTAAGTTGAATCGAGATGCAGATGCGCTGTCAAGACTCCCATCGGGTAAGACAGAACTTGTTGACATACCTGTGGTTTCAGCAATGCTAAAGGCTGCAGAATGCTCGGCTGGCAAAGTCGAAGCTGTATGTTTCAACCAGACGGTATTGGCCCCACTAGAGGAGGTAAGTTCACCAAACTTATCGAAGTCTCCGGACTGGAAGTCCCTTCAGCGTGCGGACGTGGTTTTGAAAAAGGTCATCGGTTTCGTTGAAGACAAATCTCAGCCTTTTCCTCAGGATTCGGTCGAGGCTAAGCGCTTTTGGCGGCAGAGAACGTCACTTGTGTTACAAAATGGAGTCCTATATCGCACTTGTCAATTACGTGATAATGACCTTGTGCATCAACTTGTTCTCCCTAGCACCCATCGCAGTCAAGCGATTGCCCAATGTCATGATGACCTGAGTCACTTATGTCGTGATCGTACCCTAGAGATCATGAGACGTCGTTTCTACTGGCCAGGTATGACGTCTGATGTCGTAAAGCACTTGGCAAATTGTGGGCGTTGCATACTCGGCAAGGCGCCTGCTAATCAAAGAGCTCCACTTGTAAATATTCAAACTTCTCATCCCCTTGAGATATTGTGCATCGATTACTTTTTTTTTTTTTTTTTTTTTAATAAAATGCTTTATTTAGCAATCAACATGAAAATACAGATACATATATCAATTACAAGTAACGAAAAAGAGATCACACTAATTTTGAAACAATCATGTCAATCATAGAACATATTTCAGGCTTATCGCACTGACTATATGTATATTTTCTAAAACGTAGTTCAGAATAAAAAAAGTTACGACTAGACAAGTTTCTCGTTGGTACAGAACCGCATTGCATCATAAATTCTTTGTATAAAAGATATGATATCAAATAGATAATAAAAGCTGCATTGTTTGCAATATTGGTTATAATAATATCAATAAATAAGATCTTTCTGTCTAGTACTTGTTCAACATATGACCAGATATATTTTGCGCGGGGACATTCATACAGAAGATGCTTAAGGTCATGCTCCTCGTTACATTCTGCGCACTGTGCGTCGTTAGAAAGTTTCCATTTATATAGGTTGGCTTTACAAGCCAATATATGGTGTAGGGTTTTATAGTTAAACTCAGCTATTTTCTTGTCGAACACGTTCTTAACTTTTCTCAAATAGACATCTTTAAAATCTATATTTTCGTTGGGAAACATTTTTTTCCATTTGACTTCCGATGGCGGTTTCGAGATTAACTGTTTACAATAAGAGGTGTAGTAAGTCTTACTTTTCGTACTAAATGATTTTATCTTGATATTGTTGTCTTTGTCACTAAATGTTGCTGGGTCGTGGTTTAAAACAGCGCCGCACAACTTTTTTGTGGCTATCTTCAGTTGGTATAGTTCTTGTAAAAAATTTGCTGTTAATGACATGTTCTTAACAAGATAAGATTCACAAATTTTGCCGTCTCTGATTTGGAGGTTTCCTATATCATGGAAGCCTTGTTGATACCATGTATTAAAATACAGACATTGTTTGTGCTTGCTGGTTCCATTAGAAATAGTTATATTTTGATTGCCCCAAATGTGCTGTGTAAGTGCTTGGGATGTGTCTGTTGTTTCTGGCTGGTGCCTTCGGAACTGATTAAATGCTAAAATAACCTCTCTATAAAATATGGGTATTTTGGATAGTATGGGGTATGATCGTTCATCCTTAAAGGACTCGCCATGATAAATATTATCCAAGCCTATTGATTGGAAGTAGCAATTTGCCACTAATGCCCAGTTAGAGTGTTTTGCACTTAAAATTCGTGTATACCAGGCTGCTTTTAAGGACTTAAGGTAGCAGTCAATATCAACCATATTCAATCCACCAGTTTCAATAGGAGCTACGATCAAGCTCCGCCTTAATCTATCTCTCTTTCCCCACAGAAATTCATAAAATGCTTTCTTTAATTGTTTAATTGTGTCACAAGAGACGACACCGCAACTAGCTATAAAGGTGATTTTTGAAAGAGCTAAGCTTTTTAGTATGGTTATTTTACCAAGCAGGGTGAGCCTTCTTCTCTTGAAGTCAGTGAGTACCTTTTCTACAGATCTTAGTTTGCTTTCCCAGTTTAACTTGTAGCATTTTTCTGTATCATGACCAATAAACATGCCTAAAACTCGCACAGGTTCGTCCGTGAAAGATATACCGCTAAGCGATCCCGTCAGCCCTCGTCTGCTTCCGATTGCCATACCAAAGGTCTTTTCCATATTCAACAGTGGTCCAGCATAGCGTGAGAATCTGTTTATTTCCTGTATTGCTTCCCCTATATATGCGATGTCGCTTAGAATTAGTGTCGCATCATCGGCATACTGTGATAGAATTAGTTTCTTTATGTTACCGTTTATGTTTATTTCATATCCTTTTATATCTTCGTTGTGTCTGAGGCGGATTGACATTATTTCTACAACAAGTACGAAGAGGAGGGCTGATAATGGGCAGCCTTGTTTAACACCTCTGTTTATTGAGAATTCCGCTGAAATGTGGTTATTGTTTTTAATGTATGCAATTGGTTCCGTGTACAGGGTTTTAATATAGTCTATAAATATGTCACTAAAGTTGAAGGTCTTCAGGGTTTTGAAAATAAAGTTCCATTCGACCGTATCAAAGGCCTTCTGAAAGTCCAAAAAGATTAATACTCCTGGCTTTTTATACCTTTCAGCGTGTGTTCTAACGTCTTCGATAAGGCGTATATTTTGGCCAATAAAACGTTTTTTAACGAACCCAGTTTGGTCAGTGTTGACTATTTTACTCAAGACCTTGTGTATGCGGTTGCTCAGGCAGAATGATAGTATTTTGTAATCCACGTTACATAAGCTTATTGGTCTGTAGTTTCTTATATCTTCTCGGTTTCCTTTTTTAAAAATTAGCGAAATAGTGGATGACCTTTGAGACCTAGACAGATGTCCGTCTTTTAGACAATCGTTAAATAAATTAACAAGGAAGTGGCCGATATGCGGCCACAAAGCTTGATAGAATTCACTGGTTAAACCGTCGTTTCCAGGTGATTTGTTTTTCTTTAAGTTTCTTTTGATCACCTCGTCACATTCTGGTTTTGATATTTCGTTGCTCATTTTACATTTTTCTTCTTCGGAGAGTTTCTTTGTCACTTTTGTTTCATTAATATATTCAGTAACATTTACGTCTGCTTGTGCGTGTGACGCATATAGCCCCTCATAAAAGCGCCGGGCCTCAGAGAGTATTTCCCTGTCAGACTTTACTTTTCCTTGATCAGTGTTGAGACTACTGATAGCATTAAATGTTTGCCTTCGTTCCTCAAGTCTGAGAAAGTAGGAAGTGTTTCTTTCTCCCTTCTCTATCCACTCGGCTTTGGCTCTTATTTGGGCCCCGCGGGCGTCTTTTAAATACAAGTTATCATATTTCTGTTTCATATCTCTACTACTTTTTAACAGGTCGGAGTTAATGGGATCCAACTTAAGTTTTTCCTCTAATTTTAGGATTTCTCTTTCTACTAAAACCTTTTCTGAATTACTTCTTTGAGATTTTCTTATACCAAATTTGATTGAAAATTCTTTAATGCGGATCTTAAATAAGTCCCATATGTCTCTTGCTTTAGTTACATTTGAATACTCGGAAAGGGTCTCATCAAATAGTGTCTTAACATGGTCTACATATTCGTGGTTGTCTAATAGTGCATTGTTAAGTTTCCAATAACCTTTTCCTCTTTTGTTAATGTTCTTCTGAAATTTTACAATAAGTGCTCTATGGTCTGGAACGGGCGCTAGATTGACTTTTATATCGTCAACGCATGGGGAAAGGTTTGTACCAGCCAAGATATAGTCTATTCGACTCTTGGTGTAGGTTGGGGCATGACCGAAATATGTATAACCCGGGTCATCTCGGTTTCTAGCGCGCCAGAGATCCTTCAAGTTACAAGAATCTATCAGTTTCGACAAGTGCTTGCTACATGCTTCAACTTTACTAGATGAACGATCTTTTGCAGAGAGCGTAGAGTTTAAGTCACCGCATACTATGAGATTAACATCAGTCAGGCTATATTGTTTAACCCATTTCAAAGATCTTTTGAAGAATTCAATTATGGCCTTAATGTTGTTCGGAGCATATAGATTAACCACTGTATATACATCTCCCTTTAACCTCAGGTTAATTAGTAGCCTCCTGCCGTCACTGGACTCATGTCTGTTAATTACTCGAAAATCTGGCTGTTTACTTAGCAGGATAGAGACGCCTCTAGAATGAGCTGAATTAGTGACACAGTGAAATTGTGCTCCTTGCCATACACGATGTACACGTTCATTAATCTCACTTAAGTTTCCTTCGGTGATAAATGTTTCCTGAATACACATGACGTCAATGTGATTGTCAATCGCGTATTGCATAACAGTTCGTAATTTGCTTGAGTTCCGTACCCCTCTAACATTAAGAGACATTACATTAAGATTTACCACTTTGCTGTCATCATTCACGCATGTACTTGCGACGGCCATGTTATTGGTGATAGTTTTGGGATGACACATGTTTTTTAGTTTTTTCCTTTTACCGTTTTAGGCGTATTTCTTACCAATCACAATACCGGGATTGGGTTCCGAGGTGTATTGCAGCAGGGGTAGTCGCGTGTCGTTAGTCCTTGGACGGTTCCGTGGTCTTCGGGAGGATGTATCGGATTGAAGGCATGGACAGTATCCTAGGGCGGTTGGCTGTTGTCCGTACGGTTGTCTGCATCGCGAGAGGTATCCCCTCTCTGGACTTTGGGCGGGTTGTCTTTGGTCGGGGTACTCTCAGTCTCTTTGCGTTTGATGCTCTGAGACCGGTTCTCAGTGCGTCTCCCCGGTTCACTGTGCGTCCTCTGGGAAGACCTCGTGAAGTCTGCTATCGAGGGTTGTCTGTCCTGTCGTATACGTCGGGAGACAGTGCGTCCCCGTTCGTCAACATCTTGATGGTGTTTGTCTGGTTGTTCTGGTGTTTTGGATCTAGTGAGTCCGTCTACTTCTATTGATGGCGGTATTCCTGTCGCATCCTTGCGGATATCCATCAGGATCTTGCCAAGGTTGTTTTGTCCGGGCCAGAATTTCGGTTGGGTTCTGCAGGTTAGGTCAGCGTTTAGGCCAGTTCCCCAGAGTCGGTTCCGGCTGCTTTCGGCAATGAATTCTTTGCTGTCTCTCAGGCTTTCACGGAATGGTTTGCATTGTTTCACTTTGAGCAGAAGGAGGGTTTTCATTAATTCAATGTCCGATTCTCTGTTTAAGTCTTTCGGTAGTTGCTGGCCCAATTTATAGGCTTCTCCTGCATGGCGAGATTCGAGAATTTCTTCCGCGATGTCCTGCTTTCCGTCGAGCGACGCCCGTTTCCATTGATAGGCTTGTTCGACACTGTGGAAGGTCTTCCCGAAGGCTTCGATATTGCATGAAAAGAGGTTTGACATCGGCGAAAGGTGTCCGCTGAAAGCCGTGATATTGTCGGCGGTGTTTTTAGCGGGACAAGCGTCCGCGCCTGCCTTGTGACCCGCTCCGTCGCACGCTCTACATCTGTCAGAGAACTGGCCGTCGTGGAATATCCGGCATCTCATGTCCACGATGTAGGCACTGCGGTTCAATACGGGACTGACGGGGGCTTTCGCATAGAAGTACCGATCTCCGTTCTTATAGTTGGTTAGTTTTCCATTTTGGTCTCTTTCTTTGGAGTATTTCACGTTGCTTCGTAGCTCCACCCCTTTGGCTTCCATGTATTTGTTGATTTCATCGTTTGATACTGAAAGCGGTAAGTCTTTCACTGTGATTTTTTCGGCCTTTTCTTCGGGGTTGTTTATGCGGGTCACTGCGGGGTTCTGCTCATATAACGGTACTTGCACCGTGGTAATTAGCAGGTTTCTTCGCAGGATCAACTCTAGCCTGGCGGCTCGGGATGTCAAGTATATGCGCCATATTCCACGTATGTTTTGGGCTCCGTCGATATTCCTTGCTCCTATGACTCGCTCGACAGCTCTGCAGACATCGAGCGAGGCGAGCTGTGTATTGTTTGTTTCGACGTAATCCACATAATCCGACTGCTTGAAGAAGACCGGCTCCACCCGTTCAGCTTGAGCGGTTACGTGCTCAACGGCAGTCGAGGTTTCTCCCATGATCGTGTCGGTTTCCGAAGTGAAACAAAATGTTTCCCTTTTCAGGTGCGAACAGTAACGTCCAAACTGGTGCAAAAACGCAAAAAGCAATCCAAATAAGTGCAGTTCGTCAGAAATGGTGTATCCACTGTTTGCAGTGGATGTTCATATGTTATATTTACACAGTTTGCAGAGCAGCTCTATCTGTAGATAGGGCGAATCGTCCAGGAAAGTCAGAGCTTCCAGGTGCGTGGCCTTTCTATCTGACTCTCTATGACGTCTATGACTACTTGATTACTTGACCCTCGAAGAGTCGAAAGGGGGAATAGGAAATATATTGGTTTTCACTGATCATTTCACCCGTTACGCCCAAGCATTCCCCACACGCAACCAGACTGCACGCACCACCGCCAAAGTATTATTGGAAAATTATTTTGTTCACTATGGGTTGCCAGGCAGGCTCCATAGCGACCAGGGTCGAAATTTCGATGGAGAGACAATCAAACAATTGTGTGAACTCACAGGTATGAACAAGTCTAGGACCACCCCGTACCATCCCATGGGAAATGGCTTCTGTGAACGCTTTAACTCTACCCTGCTTAACATGTTGCGCACATTACGTCCTTCAGAAAAGACTGACTGGAAGGCCCACGTTTCGCACTTGGTACATGCGTACAACTGCACGCGCAGTGAGGAGACTCATTATTCCCCATTCTACCTGATGTTCGGCAGACATCCCAAACTGCCCGTTGATTTAGGATTTGGGCTCAGCCCAGGCTTCCGAGCCGACTTACGGGAAGTACGTGGAGAATCTACGTTGTCGCATGGAACATGTAAAACTGTAACTGTAACACACCATCTTCCAGCATTACACTTGGACAGTAATGTTGGAAGATGGTGTGCTACCGTTGTATATTGATAAAAGCGAGTTATTTGTACAGCAGGTCGATAGAACCGAGCGTTTTGTGTAGTATATCCGTAAAACCGACTGTTTTGTGTGGTATCTAAATAAAATCGAGTGTTTTTGGTTGTGTATTAGTAAAATCGGGTGTGTTTGCGTACTATGTCGGTAGAACCGCGTGCTTTTGTTAATAAAATGACTAAATAATGTTTGTTTGTGTCGTATATCGTTGGAACAGAGTGTTTTATATAGTAAATTGCAAGAGCCGACTGTTTTAAGTAGTTTATCGCTCGTATCGAGCGTTTTGATAAGTGTAATACTGGAGTTTTGTGTGTTACCCTGATATATCGTTATAACCGAGTGTTCTGTACAGTTTGTCGCTACACCTGGGGGGTTCGTGTAGTATATCGCTAAAACAGGTTGTTTTCAGTAGCATATCACCAGAATCGAATGTTGTTGGCAGTGTAATACTAGAATCGGGCGTGTTTACGTACTATGTCAGTAGAACCGAGTGTTTTGGTTAATAAAATTATCAAATGCTGTTTGTTTGTGTTGTATATTGCTAGAACTGAGTGTTTATATGGTATATCGCTCGTGCCGACTGTTTTGTGTAGTGCATCGTTAGATCTGAGAGCCTTAGTTGGTAGCATATCACAAGAGTCGACTGTTTTGAGTAGCATTTGGGTCGTACCGAGTGTTTTGGTAATTGTCATGCTGGAAGATGATGTGTTACCGTTGTATATGGCTAAAATCGCGTTTTTTGTACAGCATGTCGAGAGAACCGAGCGTTTTGCTTAGTATATCCGTAAAAGCGAGAGTTTTATGTGGTATATAATTAAAACCTAGTGTTTTGAGTAGTATATCGGTAGAACCGAGTGTTTTGGATAATAAAATGATCAAATCATGTTTCTTTGTGTTGTATATCGCTGGAACCGATTGTTCTGTACAGTATGTGGCTACACCTGGGTGTTTTGCTTAGTAAATCGACATAATACGTAAACACACCCGATTCTAGTATTACAAAACCAAAAACACTCGGTTCTAGCGATATACTAATCAAAACACTCATTATTAGTTATATACCACACAAAACACTCGGTTTTACGGATATACTACACAAAACGCTCGGTTCTATCGACATGATGTACAAAAAACTCGCTTTTAGCAACATACAACTGTAACACACCATCTTCCAGCATTACACTTGGACAGTAATGTTGGAAGATGGTTCGTCTCTCTTTATTCGCTAGTCTGAAACTAATAAAGGAATTTCCCCGCCCCCGTCCCACCCCATCGTTGGACACCACATCTTCCCCCGATACCGCCGAACCGCTTCACACCTCGTCCTACCTTGTCCCGCCCCACCGATGGACACCACGGCCTGCCACGGCTTGCCCCACCGATGGACACCACGACCTGAGCAGACCTCTGTTATGTCCTTTATTTCATGTCGCTGTATTCGCCAGTCTCAGATAAATGCAGGAATTACCCAGCCCCGACCCCCCCCCCCCCCCACCCAACTCTGGACACTACAACCTACCCCACTCCACCCTCGCCAATGGACACCACGACCATCCTCGACCCGCCCCACCGTTGGACAACACGACCGGTCTCGGCCCGGCCCACCGCCGGACTCCACGTGCTCCCCCGGCCGGCCCCTCAGATTGACATCACGACCTGTCCCGAGCTAGGTCTTGCCACATCACTTGACACGACGACCACCCCCGATTAGCCCAACCACTGTTCACCACGACCTATCCCGGTCTCTCAATCGCCCACCGCTGCACACCACGACCTACCCCGTCCATTGGGCCACCCCACCGCTACACACCACGACCTGCCCCGATCCGCCCCACCACTGGACCCCATGATCAACCCCGTCCCACCCCATCGTTGGACACCACACCTTCACCCGATACCGCTTAACACCGCTTAACACCTCGACCTATCTTGCCCCGCCTCACCGATGGACACCACGGCCTGCCTCGGCGTGCCCCACCGATGGACATCACGACCTGATCAGATTAGCCCAACCACTGTACACCACGACTTTCCCCGATCCACCCCACCACTGGAAACCACGATCAGCCCCAACCAGCCCCACCGATGGAAACCACGGCCTGCCTCGGCGTGCCCCACCGATGGAGACCACGACCTGAGCCGACCTCTGTTATGTCCGTTATTTCATGTCGCTGTATTCGCTAGTCTCAAATAAATGCAGGATTTACCCAAACCCGACCACCCCCCCCGCCCCCAACTCTGGACACCACAACATACCCCGCTCCACCTCGCCAATGGACAACACGAGCATCCCCGACCCGACCCACCACCGGACTCCACGCGCTACCCCGGATGGCCCCACAGATTGACATCACAACCTGCCCCGACCTAGGTCTTGCGACACCACTGGACATCACGACCAGCCCCGATTAGCCCAACCACTGTACACCACGCCCTACCCCGGTCTCTCAATCGCCCATCGCTGCACACCACGACCTACCCCGGCCCCTGGGCCGCCCCACCGCTAGACACCACGACCTACCCCGATCCGCCCCATCACTGGACCCCACGATCAACCGGGTCCCACCCAATCGTTGGACACCACACCTTCCCCCGATACCGCAGAACCGCTTAACAACTCGACCCGACCCGCCCCACCGATGGAAACCACGGCCTGCCTCGGCGTGCCCCATCGATGGACATCACGACCTGCCTCGGTAAACGGCCCGCCCCATCACAGGACACCAGAACTTACCCCGAACCGCCTCGCCACGGGACACCACGACCAGCCCCGGCCGGCCCCACCGTTGGGCCCCACGACCTACCCCGGCTCTCTCCACCGCTGGACACCACGAACTGCCCCGAAATCCAGATTGCCCCAACACTTCCCCGGCCAGATGACCTACTGTAGATTGTCACAGATGGCGCTGTCAAGAAACATGGGATTGGAGCCACTCTGTATATCACGAGAGGGGGAAAACTACACATCGCGGGATTCTTCAGTGCCAAACTTTGCGGCCGCCAACCGACCTGGTTACCCTGCGAAGTCGAAGCTCTGTCCATCGCGGTTGTCACAAAACACTTCAGTCCATACATCATCCATTCGAAGTCCCCTGCTTGCATCTTGACTGACAGCAAACCCTGCGTTCAGGCCTTCGAAAAACTCTGTCGTGGAGAGTTCTCGGGTAGCCCAAGGGTCTCGACGTTCAAGACTCCCATTCACTAGCCGTTCAGCTTTGTTAACTATTCAGTCTGATTGCCAGCATTTACGTAGGACTCATGCCCACTTGTATCAGGGTACGAGTCCCTCCAAGAAACAGACGGGCATAAGAGACATCACGCGATACCTGGTTTCAGCGACAATCGCCAAAGATGGCCTACTAGTCGTCAAGAAAGTGGATCCATTGGCTACCACACGTGAACTGATCATTGTGCCTAGGCAAGTCTTGGAAAGCCTTTTAACGGCACTTCACATCAAGCTTGAGCACCCGTCTTGCCACCAGTTGAAAAGGGTCGTCCACCGCTTCTTCTATGCCCTTGACATGGATCGCACACTGGAGTCCGTCACGACCCGATGCCATCAGTGTGCCGCACTGCGCCAGTCTCCCCGTACTGTTATCGAACAGTCCACCAGTGATGCCCCTGACAGTGTTGGCATCTCTTTTGTGGCCGACATCCTAAAACGGGCAAGGCAGCTGATTTTAGTAGTCCGGGAAGAGATCACTTCATACACTACCACAACCCGCATTGACAGTGAACGTCACCAATCCATAAGATGCTCTTATCCGTCTCCTGATCGAGTTGCGCCCCATCGATGGTCCACCTGCGGTTATCAGGACAGATCCGGCTCCCGGATTCAAAGCTCTCACGGATGATGACCTGTTACGGCGAAACCACCTAATCATTGAGGTCGGCAGGGTAAAAAACAAGAACAAAAACCCAATCGCCGACAAGGCCATTCAAGAGTTGGAGTACGAGCTACTTCGCCAAGACCCCGAGGGTGGCACCGTTACTCCATTATCGTTGTCATTGGCTACAGCGTCCCTGAATTGTCGCTTACGTTCCCGGGGTTTACCTGCCCGTGAAATGTTCACTCAAAGAGACCAATTATCGAACAGTCAGATCCCTGTGACGGTCCAGTCCCTCATCAGCGCGCAACACCAACAACGGACTACAAATCACCCGTGCAGCGAAATATCCAAAGCCACCAGCGCTAGGACTGCTAACCAGTGCCTGGTGGAAGTTGGGGACCTGGTCTATCTCTATGGAGACCTTTGCAAAACGCGCGCCCGGGACCGTTATCTAGTAGTTCCTGTCGACGGCCTCTGGTGCTTTGTCAGCAAATTTGTGGGCACGCAGATCAGGAACACATCCTACAGAGTGAAGCGATCTGAGTGTTTCAAGGTTCAATCAGGAATAGGTCATCTTCCTACGGAGTCCTAAATCGTCATAAAAATGTATTAAATAGAGATTTCAACGCGTCACATTCACTTTCACGTACCTCAAGGTCTCAGCCAACGAACCGGAAAGGGAAAGGTGTTCTAAAAGCAGGAATGACCTTGCGGAAATCGAGAAATGTAGGGGCACCCACTAAATCACAGAAAACGCACACGCCAGATGCGAAGCGACCGCAGCGCACCTAGCGTCTATTGCAGAGGCTACCATTACTACTTTTGTGACCATGTCTATTACTTGACCCTTCTGCCTATCAGCTTGTTGTCAGAAGGGTCAAGTTCACTGGGCTAATAATCACGGGGTATAAGACATATCCACCGAGAAATATAGTTCTCACAATTATTCTGGTTATGAAAACATTCGACGAATTATAGTTCATCTTTTATGATTAAAACGTTTATATTTCTGGTTTATACAATCGCTTCGCTTGCTACTATAGCCGGTCATGCATCGGTCTGTTGCTCGGCTCAAATTCTGCCAGCCTCAATCTCAGAAAACCTGGGTTAGCGGTGGCCGGTCAAAACTAAATGAACAGTATTTCGGGTGAAAAGGGTGTGCAGGGTGCTGGGACGGGGAGGATGAGGGAGGGGCGAGGTATAGGTGTGCCTGGAGGATGAGGGTGAGGGGAGGGATAGGGCTATGGAGCTTGGTTCATTAGACGCTCAGCGCCTTAGGGCGATGGGGGTGAGGGGTGGGGTGATATAGATGCGGGGTAGTGGGTGAGGGATAAGGGATGGGTGTTAACTTTTGAAGCCGCCGCACAGAGACATGACGTCCCAGATCTGTCCCGGCGTGCCGGGTTCGTCTCTTGTTGATAACTCTTGCCTGACCATGTTGAGTTATTCACGTACATGGTAACACGCACCGTGACTCAGGGCTTAGACACAGGAGAAGTGAAATGCGCACGATGGAGGCTCCCTTATGTGCTTTGCGGCGACCATTACTTATGGTGTTGGCTGTTAATTTTGCCACTGTTATATGCCCACAAAATGTGTCTGTGGCGATATTTATCAAACAGATTCAGGCAATAACAAAATGACCAGGCAACTGTATATTTAGCAACGGTTCTGGCGAATTTATGGAGGACTGTAAAGCAAGAATAATTCAATTCACAATTCAAGACATTATATTGACCATGTGGAGCTCTCATACCACGCCGACGCCAACCCGCCCCACTGCTGCAAACCACGGCCTATCCCGGCCCCTCGGGTGCTTCCCCGCTCAACACCACGACCCACCCCGGCCCGTTCCACCACTGGACCCCACGACCCCAACGATGGTCTCCACTACATCCCCAGACATGCCCTACCGCAGCATAATACGACCTATCTCGGCCTGACCCGCCGCTGAACAGTCCACCTACCTCCGTTAATTCATAACGCCCCAGTTGTTCGTCTCTCTTTATTCGCTAGTCTGAAACTAATAAAGGAATTTCCCCGCCCCCGTCCCACCCCATCGTTGGACACCACCCCCCGATACCGCCGAACCGCTTCACACCTCGACCTACCTTGTCCCGCCCCACCGATGGACACCACGGCCTGCCACGGCGTGCCCCACCGATGGACACCACGACCTGAGCCGACCTCTGTTATGTCCTTTATTTCATGTCGCTGTATTCGCTAGTCTCAAATAAATGCAGGCTTTACCCAGCCCCGACCCCCCCCCCACCCCTCCCCAACTCTGGACACCAAAACCTACCCCACTCCACCTCGCCAATGGACACCACGACCATCCCCGACCCGCCCCACCGTTGGACAACACGACCGGTCTCGGCCCGGCCCACCGCCGGACTCCACGTGCTACCCCGGCCGGCCCCACAGATTGACATCACGACCTGCCCCGACCTAGGTCTAGCCACACCACTTGACACGACGACCACCCCCGATTCGCCCAACCACTGTACACCACGCCCTATCCCGGTCTCGCAATCGCCCACCGCTGCACACCACGACCTACCCCGGCCCCTGGGCCGCCCAACCGCTAGACACCACGACCTACCCCGATCCGCCCTATCACTGGACCCCACGATCAACCCCGTCCCACCCCATCGTTGGACACCACACCTTCCCCCGATACCGCAGAACCGCTTAACACCTCGACCCGACCCGCCCCACCGATGGAAACCACGGCCTGCCTCAGCGTGCCCCATCGATGGACATCACGACCTGCCTCGATAAACGGCCGGCCCAATGGCAGGACACCAGAACTTACCCCGAACCGCCTCGCCACGGGACACCACGACCAGCCCCGGCCGGCCCCACCGTTGGGCCCCACGACCTACCCCGGCTCGCTCCACCGCTGGAAACCACGAACTGCCCCGAAATCCAGATTGCCCTAACACTTCCCCGGCCAGATGACCTACTGTAGATTGTCACAGATGGCGCTGTCAAGAAACATGGGATTGGAGCCACTCTGTATATCACGAGAGGGGGAAAACTACACATCGCGGGATTCTTCAGTGCCAAACTTCGCCGCCGCCAACCGACCTGGTTACCCTGCGAAGTCGAAGCTCTGTCCATCGCGGTTGTCACAAAACACTTCAGTCCATACATCATCAGGTCGAAGTCCCCTGCTTGCATCTTGACTGACAGCAAACCCTGCGTTCAGGCCTTCGAAAAACTCTGTCGTGGAGAGTTCTCGGGTAGCCCAAGGGTCTCGACGTTCAAGACTCCCATTCACTAGCCGTTCAGCTTTGTTAGCTATCCAGTCTGATTGCCAGCATTTACGTAGGACTCATGCCCACTTGTATCATGGTACGAGTCCCTCCAAGAAACAGACGGGCATAAGATACGTCACGCGATACCTGGTTTCAGCGACAATCGCCAAAGATGGCCTACTAGTCGTCAAGAAAGTGGATCCATTGGCTACCACACGTGAACTGATCATTGTGCCTAGGCAAGTCTCGGAAAGCCTTTTAACGGCACTACACATCAAGCTTGAGCACCCGTCTTGCCACCAGTTGAAAAGGGTCGTCCACCGCTTCTTCTATGCCCTTGACATGAATCGCACACTGGAGTCCGTCACGACCCGATGCCATCAGTGTGCCGCACTGCGCCAGGCTCCCCGTACTGTTATCGAACAGTCCACCAGTGATGCCCCTGACAGTGTTGGCATCTCTTTTGTGGCCGACATCCTAAAACGGGCAAGGCAGCTGATTTTAGTAGTCCGGGAAGCGATCACTTCATACACTACCACAACTCTCATTGATAGTGAACGTCACCAATCCATAAGATGCTCTTATCCGTCTCCTGATTGAGTTGCGCCCCCTCGATGGTCCACCTGCGGTCATCAGGACAGATCCGGCTCCCGGATTCAAAGCTCTCACGGATGATGACCTGTTACGGCGAAACCACCTAATCATTGAGGTCGGCAGGGTAAAAAACAAGAACAAAAACCCAATCGCCGACAAGGCCATCCAAGAGTTGGAGTACGAGCTACTTCGCCAAGACCCCGAGGGTGGCACCGTTACTCCCTTATCGTTGTCATTGGCTACAGCGTCCCTGAATTGTCGCTTACGTTCCCGGGGTTTACCTGCCCGTGAAATGTTCACTCAAAGAGACCAATTCTCGAACAGTCAGATCCCTGTGACGGTCCAGTCCCTCATCAGCGCGCAACACCAACAACGGACTACAAATCACCCGTGCAGCGAAATATCCAAGGCCACCAGCGCTAGGCCTGCTAACCAGTGCCTGGTGGAAGTTGGGGACCTGGTCTATCTCTATGGAGACCTTTGCAAAACGCGCGCCCGGGAGTGTTATCTAGTAGTTTCTGTCGACGGCATCTGGTGCTTTGACAGCAAATTTGTGGGCACGCAGATCAGGAACACATTCTACAGAGTGAAGCGATCTGAGTGTTTCAAGGTTCCATCAGGAGTAGGTCATCGTCCTACGCAGTCCTAAATCGTCATAAAAATGTCTCAGCCAACGAACCGGAAAGGGAAAGGTGTTCTAAAAGCAGGAATGACCTTGCGGAAATCGAGAAATGTAGGGGCACCCACTAAATCACAGAAAACGCACACGCCAGATGCGAAGCGACCGCAGCGCACCTAGCGTCTATTGCAGAGGCTACCATTACTACTTTTTTGACCATGTCTATTGCTTGACCCTTCTGCCTATCAGCTTGTTGTCAGAAGGGTCAAGTTCACTGGGCTAATAATCACGGGGTATAAGACATATCCACCGAGAAACATAGTTCTCACAATTATTCTGGTTATGAAAACATTCGACGAATTATAGTTCATCTTTTATGATTAAAACGTTTATATTTCTGGTTTATGCAATCGCTTCGCTTGCTAAAGCCAGTATAGTCAGTGGCCCAGACCGGCCGCATGCAGGCAACCAGTCAGTCACAGCCATAGACGGAGTCACGCCCGCACGCACGCACGCACGCACGCAGGCAGGCAGGGAGGTAGAGCTCCCGCCCGGGCCAAAGCCCAGCCAGCCAGCGCGCGGCAGGCAGACGGCGTGGGAGTAGATTGCGGGGAGGGTGGGCTTGTTGTTAGGGTTACCATTCGGTTTCAGTCAAGAGTATAGGGTTCAGGTTAGGGTTAGCGTAACCCTATATAGCGCGAAAATCACTCTGTCAGTCACAGCCATAGACGGAGTCACGCACGCACGCACGCACGCAGGCAGGCAGGGAGTGACGGAGTCACGCACGCACGCACGCACGCACGCACGCACGCACGCACGTACGCACGCAGGCAGGCAGGGAGGGAGAGCTCCCGCCCGGGCCAAAGCCCAGCCAGCCAGCCAGCCAGCCAGCCAGCCAGCGCGCGGCAGGCAGACGGCGTGGGAGTAGATTGCGGGGAGGGTGGGCTTGTTGTTAGGGTTACCATTCGGTATCAGTCAAGAGTATAGGGTTAAGGTTAGGGTTAGCGTAACCCTATAATAGGGTTTTAACAATAGGGTTAGGGTTATAGTTAGGGTTAGCGCGAAAATCACTCTGTCAGTCACAGCCATAGACGGATTCACGCACGCACGCACGCACGCACGCACGCACGCACGCACGCACGCAGGCAGGCAGGGAGGGAGAGCTCCCGCCCGGGCCAAAGCCCAGCCAGCCAGCTAGCCAGCCAGCCAGCCAGCGCGCGGCAGGCAGACGGCGTGGGAGTAGATTGCGGGGAGGGTGGGCTTGTTGTTAGGGTTACCATTCGGTTTCGGTCAAGAGTATAGGGTTAAGGTTAGGGTTAGCGTAACCCTATAATAGGGTTTTAACCCTAGGGTTAGGGTTATAGTTAGGGTTAGCGCGAAAATCACTCTGTCAGTCACAGCCATAGACGGAGTCACGCACGCACGCATGCACGCACGCACGCAGGCAGGGAGTGACGGAGTCACGCACGCACGCACGCACGCACGCAGGCAGGCAGGGGATGACGGAGTCACGCACGCACGCACGCACGCACGCACGCACGCAGGCAGGCAGGGAGGGAGAACTCCCGCCCGGGCCAAAGCCCAGCCAGCCAGCCAGCCAGCCAGCGCGCGGCAGGCAGACGGCGTGGGAGTAGATTGCGGGGAGGGTGGGCTTGTTGTTAGGGTTACCATTCGGTTTCAGTCAAGAGTATAGGGTTAAGGTTAGGGTTGGGGTTAGCGTAACCCTATAATAGGGTTTTAACCCTAGGGTTAGGGTTATAGTTAGGGTTAGCGCGAAAATCACTCTGTCAGTCACAGCCATAGACGGAGTCACGCACGCACGCACGCACGCACGCAGGCAGGGAGTGACGGAGCCACGCACGCACGCACGCACGCACGCAGGCAGGCATGGGGTGACGGAGTCACGCACGCACGCACGCACGCACGCACGCAGGCAGGGAGTGACGGAGTCACGCACGCACGCACGCACGCACGCACGCAGGCAGGGAGGAAGAACTCCCGCCCGGGCCAAAGCCCAGCCAGCCAGCCAGCCAGCCAGCCAGCCAGCCGGCCAGCGCGCGGCAGGCAGACGGCGTGGGAGTAGATTGCGGGGAGGGTGGGCTTGTTAGGTTTACCATTCGGTTTCAGTCAAGAGCATAGGGTTAATGTTAGGGTTAGGGTTAGCGTAACCCTATAATAGGGTTTTAACCCTAGGGTTAGGGTTATAGTTAGGGTTAGCGCGAAAATCACTCTGTCAGTCACAGCCATAGACGGAGTCACGCACGCACGCACGCAGGCAGGCAGGGAGGGAGAGCTCCCGCCCGGGCCAAAGCCCAGCCAGCCAGCCAGCCAGCCAGCCAGCCAGCCAGCGCGCGGCAGGCAGACGGCGTGGGAGTAGATTGCGGGGAGCGTGGGCTTGTTGTTAGGGTTACCATTCGGTTTCAGTCAAGAGTATAGGGTTAAGGTTAATGTTAGGGTTAGCGTAACCCTATAATAGGGTTTTAACCCTAGGGTTAGGGTTATAGTTAGGGTTAGCGCGAAAATTATTTGAACGTGGTTTAAAGGGGAAAGTTGGGGTTAAAATGGACCCGGGCGCCCGGAGGCCTATTCGATCACTGCGTGCGTGGCTCTGGGCCGGGCGCGCGGGCGGGTGGGCCGCCTGGGTTCGTGGCTGACTCGCTGGCTGTCTGCGTGCGTGCGAGCGAGCGAGCGGGGGTGGTTTGGGGGGCAGGGGCGACCGATTTGGACGGTAGGCCGGCCTGCCTGCGGGCCGCCTCTGGGCTGTGCCTGGCTGCTCTAGAGTAGGCCTTTTAGCGTGTGCGTGCGTTGAGGGCCCGGGAAAATAGTTCGCTCTGGCCATTTTCTACTGTATCTCCGTCGCTATATATATGAAGGCGAGCGGTTAGAAGAGCTACAGGCGAAGAGGCGCAAGCCACGGCCCGCTTCTATACCGACAGTAGGCTTTCGTATGGCGATCGAGCAGCCGCCCTGCTATGACGCTCTCGGGTGTCTGGCAACGCGGCTCAGGGTAGTGGTACTCTGTACCGTTGACGATTTCGGTAGTACGTGGTAGCGTTGGAGTCCCCCGTCGGTGTGAAACTTGTATACCGTACATTTGTCTTGTAAGCTCCGCCCTCGTAAGGAGGGATGGGAGCGTGCGAGTAGTAACGATTATTACCGTCCCTCTTTGCTAGCGTCGAAAAAGAAACGGTCGCGGCGGTGTGTTCCTATGCCCGTCGCTCCCCTAGCTTTTCAAACTAGCTACCTGGTTGATCCTGCCAGTAGTCATATGCTTGTCTCAAAGATTAAGCCATGCATTTGTAACTACAAGCTTTGACCCAGTGAAACCGCGAATGGCTCATTAAATCAGTTATGGTTCCTTAGATCGTACAAAGTTACTTGGATAACTGTGGCAATTCTAGAGCTAATACATGCAAGAAAGCTCCGACCTTTGCGGGAAGAGCGCTTTTATTAGATCAAGACCAATCGGGTGGCTTCGGTCGCTCGTCCCTTTGGTGACTCTGGATAACTTTGGTCTGATCGCACGGCCACCGCGCCGGCGACGTATCTTTTAAATGTCTGGTGCCATCAGCCGCGGTAATTCCAGCTCTAATAGCGTATATTAAAGTTGTTGCAGTTAAAAAGCTCGTAGTTGGATCTCGGGTTTAGGCGTGCGGTTCGCCTCGCGGCGATCACTGCTCGACCTGACCTAGCCGCCGATCCTCCCTTGGTGCTCTTGACTGAGTGTCTCGGGGCGTCGGAACGTTTACTTTGAAAAAATTAGAGTGCTCAAAGCAGGCCATTCGCCTGAATACTGTTGCATGGAATAATGGAAGAGGACCTCGGTTCTATTGCGTTGGTTTTCGGAACTTGAGGTAATGATTAAGAGAGAGGGACGGGGGCATCCGTATTACGGCGTTAGAGGTGAAATTCTTGGATCGCCGTAAGACGAACTACTGCGAAAGCATTTGCCAAAAATGTTTTCATTAATCAAGAACGAAAGTCAGAGGTTCGAAGACGATCAGATACCGTCGTAGTTCTGACCATAAACACTGCCGACTAGCGATCCGACGGCGTTGCATTACTGACTTGGTTGCAAAGCTGAACACTTCCGAGGCGTTCCGCACTCCGGGCGTCCAAGTGCAACTGGTAACTTGCGCGGGGCGGGCGCTTCGGCGTCTGCCCGCCGCAAGGCTAAGATTCAGCACGCGAAAGCTTGGCGGGCTGGTCGACTGAACTCAAGTAAGGAGACTGGCCCGCCGAGTGAGTAGTTGGATATCGGCCTCCCCCAATGGGGCTCCGACGCAAGCAGGTCGGCCGTTATGGATACGGTAAATTATCCTGAGGCCCATGGTCTCTGCGTGCTCCCACAATGTGGGTGGTCATTGGCGAGAGCTTGAACCAGCCGTGGGAGTCGCCATCTCAACCGACGAACGACGACAAGTACCACAACGGCCGCTGTCGTTATTGCAAGTAGAAAAGATAATCTTCACGAACAGTCCTCCTACCATAAACACTCCATTTTTTAAAATGGGAATTATTACCAAGTGGGAATCACGTATGCTGGAGGTAGTCTGGTTTTCTGGGACCCGGGCCAGGCCTGCCTGTGGATGACTCAGCTGTTTAAATGCCCGAGCTGTGGCCCGGGCCGTATTAATACGCCCCGGGTCCACGGCGAGGCGGGAGGACTGATCCACTTGTAGGTCTGGACCCCGGGGCGTATTAATACGGACATACATGCGGTTTCTATTTTTGGAAAATACGTTATGTTAAGAGGTGAGGGGTAGAGAGTTGTGTGGTTAGAGAATAGATACTATGATAGAAAGATTACGGGCGTGTGTGCACTATTTCTAGCAATGTCAATGTTAGGATATGAGGCGGGTGAGTGGAGCATTGAGGGGATTCATCTTTCGGAGTGGAGATGCTTGCGTGCTATATTTTTATAAATGATATCAAGGTAGGGAGGAATGAGGTGTTGTTACCTATATACGTGGTGCTGCTATGGTTGAAGATGTTAAGATATATTTGTAACGTTTTATTTCATTTGAAAGATTTATGTGTAATATACGGCAATGATAATAGGAATAAATAAGTTTATGTTTCATTGAATTATGAATTAAATGTTGTGCAGTATTCGCATAACTAGGATCAGACAATGGTAAAAATATGTAATTATTATATAAGTTTTGTGTATTACATGATTCATATGCAATCAAGTTTATGTTTTATGCACCATTCGGATCAATACTTAGACAATTGTGTAAGGAATATGTCAGTATTCTGTAAGTATTATGTTTCATATGACATAAAGTTTAGATCATATGCTAGCTGAACTAAAACTCCTCTACGTAATTTATAATTCGATTCATCAACTTGTGTTGCATTTGTTATTTCCCATTAGTTCGTTCACAAATAACTCATTTCATATGTTCACCTGTTCAATAGTTATATGCGTGTCGTTTCTTTTCACCCGTGACTAAACACATAGATTATGTTACCGACACATATCGTGTGTTATTTACTTAAAGACTTTACGATTGTGTAATTGTAATGCAAACCCAGTTTATAGTATTTGCTTTGTAAAAGATCTATGCACGATGAAGCATTTTACACATCAATCACGACATACGTGTAAATGTATGGTTTACATTTAGTATTCACTTGAAATATATTATATATATAAGTTATTACATTCTTCTATCGTTCGCTGTAGTTGGGTATTAGAATTCCACCCTGATTGAAACACTTATTGTACAACCTATCTAAGGCGGGGTTTATACTTACCTTGCGCAATAGTTCATTCACTGAAACACAGTCATAGTGCATGTTGTATTAAACAAATCGCTCGTCATGCACACCTGCATATTGGTCTTCTATGTTAACCAACCTGAGACTCATTCGCACAATTTGGGCATAGACGTGTAACACGATGCACATTTAATGCGCACTTGAACTGCCTTACTTACAAGTTATTACTTTCTTTTGTAGTTCAAAGTATATTGATATAGAACTCCACCATGTTTGAAACAATTATTGTACTAAACCTATCATCACAACATAAAGCGGGGCTTATACTTACATTGCGCAACATTTGACTTACTGAAAGCAAAGTCACAGTAAATGTTACATTTCACACATCACTTGTTATCGACACCTAACTATTCTGATCATATGACAATTAAGCAATGTTCCCATCACGTATTTTTTTAGATTATTCCCTAACTTATGTCACGTATATTATTTCATATTAGTTCTTTAACAAATGACATTATATATGCACTTATGTCCTCTAACGATACAAAATGTATACGTGTAATGCATCTCTCAATGCTTGTTTAAACACATCTCATAAAAGCGACAGCTATGACAAGTATTTACTCAATCGTTTTTGTTTGGTTAACGATAGTGTAAATCCGCGTTGCATCCCTTGCTCCACAAGAGATATATGGGACCAGACATTCCGTACATCAATCATCAAACACGTACAAAATGATTCACATTTAATGTTCACTTCAAAAGTTTTACATAAAAATTATTACATTCTTCCGTCGTTCGCTGTATGTTGATATATAGCTTCGAAATAATTAAACAGTTATTTTACTAAACCTATCATCACTAAAGGAAGCAGAGCTAATTCTTACAAATATTTTGCTAACTGAAAACAAAATCATATAACAGAGTTCATTAAACATATCATTCGCTATTCATACCCAACTACTCTGACTATACCTTAATTTAACAGAAACTCCTTCATGTAACTTATTGTGTAGCTTCTCAACTTGCACTACGCAAGTTATGTCGCATTGGATCTTAAAAAAATTACGCATTACATTTCCACCTAGTTTCTTGGCCACTGTACAATATTCATACACAAAAGTTTTCCATTTCTTCGGTTGTTCGTTGTAGGTTGATCAATAACTCCAACTTAATGGATTTTTTATTTTAATAAACCTATCATTGTTACATTAAGCACAGCTTACTTGCCATGTACGATCGAAAAAAACATAAGACTACCTGTTACATCAAACATGTTACTAATTTTCCGTCCTACGTACACTGATCATACCGTTTCTTTTCGCATTTGTCTCAACATATATTATAACCACGACACCTATACAGCTGGTTATTCTCTTACAATTGGCAACTTCAGTACAATCCAAATTTACACCACTTGCTTTGCAAAAGATCTATGTTCCGCCAGACACATCATACGTCAATCGTGACACACGTGCAGAATGGTTTACATTTAATGTATACTTGAATGTCATACATAAAAGTTGTTACGTTATTCCATAGTTCATTGTACTCTGATACATAACTTTAACATAATTGAAACAATCTTTTACATCATGACTACATCAACCCAAGCTTACCGGTATTGAGTCCAGAAATGTACAGAATACACGTGTATTCGTTCTATCATTGCCTAGGGGTTCCACGAGTGTTACATAAATACGCAAACATGACATATGAAACACTGAACACATAAACTTATATTTTCCTTTGACGGTTGTCTATCCCGAATGTGACGTAAACTTGATGACATATAAAAGCTAAAACATGTAGAATGCTATTCATACGTTTCATGATTGTCAAATGAGCTGCACGTATGTAACACATAACTTATAATTGATGACATGAAAAATAAAACTTGCAAAATACTTTCGTATTCGATTTGTTAATTATATCTTATTGCCTAAGCATTTCTCATTTGATCTTTAAAACATTACACATTACATTACTGCTAGAGACTCTACCGGTACAATATCTATACATAAAATTTATTACTTTCGTTCACTTTATTCTGATAAATAACTTCAACATAATTATAATATGTATTTTACTAAACATATCATTGTTACATAAATCATAACCCACTTGCGATGCTCGATCGAAAAAACCTAACACTACATGTTTCATTAAACATATCACTCATCATTCAGACCTAACTACACTGATCATACTGTTTTTCATATTTGTCTCATCCCAGATGATAACAGTGACACCTATAGCCTGTTATTCTCTTGTTCGTTGGCAAACTACTCACCACTCCAAATTACATCACTTGCTTTGCAAAATGTCTATGTTCCACCAAACATTTTAGTGTAACATGGTTTAAATTTAAAATTCACTCGCAATACATACACAATTATTACTTTATTTCATAGTTCACCGTAGGATGATACATAACTTCAATATCATGGAAACAATTTTGCATTATTATTACTACATAAAGCTGAGCTCCCTTGCATTGAATACTGATATTTATAGTATACATATGTATTCTTTCACGGTTGTCTATTAAGTATCCAAATGTGTCATAAAATATAAGCTTGATGATATATGAATAGCAAAAACGTAGAATGCTACCTATGTTTCACAATTGTCTAATAAGCTACATAAATGTTACACATAACTTAGACTTTATGTCATATGAAACATAATACTTACAGAATACTGACATATTCCTTACACAATTGTCTAAGTATTGATCCGAATGGTGCATAAAACATAAACTTGATTGCATATAAATCATGTAATACACAAAACTTATATAATAATTACATATTTTTAACATTGTCTGATCCTAGTTATGCGAATACTGCACAACATTTAATTCATAATTCAATGAAACATAAACTTATTTATTCCTATTATCATTGCCGTATATTACACATAAATCTTTCAAATGAAATAAAACGTTACAAATATATCTTAACATCTTCAACCATAGCAGTACCACGTATATAGGTAACAACACCTCATTCCTCCCTACCTTGATATCATTTATAAAAATATAGCACGCAAGCATCTCCACTCCGAAAGATGAATCCCCTCAATGCTCCACCCACCCGCCTCATATCCTAACATTGACATTGCTAGAAATAGTGCACACACGCCCGTAATCTCTCTATCATAGTATCTATTCTCTAACCACACAACTCTCTACCCCTCACCTCTTAACATAACGTATTTTCCAAAAATAGAAACCGCATGTATGTCCCCTGTATCCTCTCTGAGATGGCTACATCACTGATTATTCAGACGTAATTCCTGTGATCATACCGTTTCATTTCACATTTGTCTCAACACAGTTTATAACAGGGCCAGCTATAGCCCGTTATTCTCTTAATCGTTGGTAAACTTCCAGCGCAATCCTAATTTACACTACAAACTTTGCAAAAAAATAAATAAATAAGCGTAAGCTTCCTTGCATTAAATACAGAAATTTATAGTATACATAAGTACTCTTGACGGTTGTCTATTGAGTCTCCTAATGCGGCATAAAATATAAACTTGATGCTATATGAAATACTAAACATGTAAAATGCTACCTATATGTTTCACAATTTTCTAGTGAGCTACATACATGTTGGACATAACTTGTACTTTATGCCATTTGAAACATAAACTTTACATAATAATTTCATAGTCGTTTCACTATTGTCTAAGTATTGCCCCGAATGGTACATAGAACATAGACTTGATTGCCTATAATTTCATATATTTTTTCCTATTATCATTGCAGTATGTTACACATAACTGTTTCATATTAAATAAAACGTTACCAATAAACCTTAACCACCATAGCACTACCACGCCCAGAGGTAACAACACCTCATTCCTCCCTACCCTGATATCATTTATAAAAATAGAGAAGGCAAGCATCTAAACTCCGAAAGGGAAACCCCCTCAACGCTCCACCCACCCTGCTTTAGCCAAACATTGACGTCATTGCAAAAAATAGTGCATACGCGCCCCCCAACCCCCTCAGTCAACCGCCTGCTCTCCAACCATCTAGCTCTTTCCTCATCACGTCATCACTAAAAATAGAGCATGCATGCATAACCACTACACCCCAAGCGACTGTGTCTCTCACCATCTGTTCCCTGGGCCAATTACAACACCGGCGATATGGAAAGAGTGTCATTGAAAATTAATTGCCCTTAGCCAACTCATTTTAGGAAGCGAGGGTAAAAATAAAAGCAATGGTGGGGATCCGACTCATTTCAGCTGTCTTTGGTAGAAATGTTCCGTCAGTAAATGATACTGACTGATACTGATCACACAGCACCCTCACTGTGTGCAAAAAACTTCAGCTACCCCGACATTCGCACTATGGTAGTCTAAGAACGGCCCGCGTGCTTTGTAAAAGGGGATCGAGGATAAACTAAGGGTACATAAATCTTCGACAAAACCACCAATGTAACCTGATTAAACAATCAAAACTGTCGAAACGCCACTACATCGTAATCTTAAGACTAGCTATCGGAGTAATCTCAACAGGACATCCAACGTACGTGATGTCTGACAAAACTATTAGTTATAAGTAAAACAAGCCTATCACTTTCTGTTGAAGCCTTACATTTAAAAATAACAACTACACAGAGAAAAAACTATAAACACCAGAACTCATGTTCTCAATCGAAAACAGGAAACTGAATTCAATATTGTCTTTACATTACTGCTCACCCGCATCTCGAAATCCGATGAACAACCAGCTGGGGTGAACTGCGCACACCGCCATTACATCCACCCGCCTCCCCTCAACTTCAAGCCCACCCGAAAAGAGACAAGTCTGAACACGCTCAGTGGTGACTAGTAGTGCAGCTGGCTTTCCCTCGCGACACGCTTCGGTGACTCCACTGATCTGGGTAGCCTCTCAAATTAATGTATTGGTGTCCTTGGGGTGCGGGCGTGGGGAGGCGGGTGGGCGGCTAGAGTACGTCCCTCACTCATAGGTGGTAGTAACGGAGGGGCGACATGCTAAATAGTGGTGGGACGCGGTGAACTCGATGAATGCGGAAGAAGTGTAGGAAAAACGCTCGGACTAGGAGGGAGGGGGAAAAGGGGCTGAGGGAGGACAACTAATTTTACAAGATAACTGCTGTCCTTGCAGTTATCTGCCGATGACACATCTTAACGTCACTACATGATTGTGAATCCCGTTCACCGTCATGGTTGGGTGAGGGTAGGAGGGGATCGGTTTTCGGGGAGGGAGGGGCGGGGGCAGTAATATCGGGTGGATGAGGAGCAGTTGTTTGATGAGTCAGTCTATTATTTCAATACTAAGAAGCGCCTGTATGCTCTCCACCTCAGGTAGTTTTTCATCGGCAGGCAATTAATACGCGGACCAGAAAGGTGAATGGGTTGACCTCTACAACATAAACAACCAGCTGTCAGGCATTAATTGTCTTCTCTAACCGCTCCTCCGTGGGAGCTATAGGTGTAGGGATAACGGTCGGACTAGGAGGGAGGGGGAGAAAGGGGTATCGAGGCTGTGAGAGGGCGACTGATTTGACAAGATAATTATGAACTAGTGTCCTTGCAGTTAACCCGCGACGACACATCCATGACGTCACTGCGTGATTGTGAAATACCGTTCACTATCATGGTTGGGAGGGGGTAGTAAGGGGTCTAGCTAGTTGAGTGGGAGGGGGGGGGGGCGTGAACAGGGGTGGGGGTCATGGGGGTGAGGAGTTTTGCTTGGGGAGGGGTAGTTTACGGGAGGGGTGGGGCAGGGGTATAGGAGATACATGTGGGGAATGGGGAGGGGGGGGAAATCTTTACGCGCCAGGTGGGCATAGGAGACCGGCGCGTATGCGCGCCGACAAAAGCGTTACCCCCAAGAAGCGTTACCCCCAAGGAAAGTTACATTCGTTTGGGCCCCTCTCTACTACTTACATTGATGAGCTCGTTTGCTTCCTAGCCCGTTGTATTACGATGTCTTTATCATCCGTTTTGTTGAAACTCCACATGGTAAAATCTTGCTAAATATTCGCTGTAAGGACTGTTCGCGGTAAGTGCTAGTGTTCGTAGTGAATAGGGCCTACTAAGCACGGACACGTCAAGAACGATGTGCAAGTTTACCCAGGGCGTGGATAGGGATGGGGTTGATTGGTCAGCTGATGTGGCCAGGGTGGTCAATGGGGAGGGGTGGGTCGTGCCCCACGCCACCCACCCGCGAGGACCGTGTGATACGGCTATACATCGCATAAGTCACGGCAACGGTCTCTTGAGAGTGGCAAAGGAAGCTGAAGAGACCTGATTACAGGCCTCATCAACATTAAACACCCTGTATGTCCAGGGTTGTGCCAACAGGTGGACGTGCCAGACTAGATCGGTGTGATGAGACCTATTGCTACGTGCGAGTGTTTATGGAGGGGGGGGGGGGGCGATTAGCGTGTTTGGCCCGCAGTCAAGCACGGTAGCTGGCGCCTTCGCCCAGCTAATTGCACGGTAATACTGTTGATAACATTACATGGTGAGTTCTGTTATCACGAACGCCCGTGTCAAGCACTTAATCTAATTACATGGGGGGGGGGGGGGGGAGGGCTATCTGGTAGAGTGCCGCAGCAACAGTTTGAAAGCGCACGTTTGAAAGCGCAACGTTGTTGCCAGTCTCCCAGCAGAGGGCGGAGGGTATGTGTTCTACTAGACTGGTGCCCGATCTGCAACTGTTTCCGTCGCTCTGACTGACTGATCACAGTCACTCCCTTTGATCGCAACACCAGACTACCGTCGCGTAAACTTATGAGCGTTTCCGCTAATTAACATTGCTGGTCATCTGCCAACCTTGCTCACTTGGTAGAATTCACAAGCCCCTGGTCACATTAACTGATTGAAATCCCACTTTCGCGAAGATATTTAATGGAAAAAAATGGTGTGATGTGATGAAACAACAATTACAGAGAAGTTTTACTTATTTCATTAGGGAAAACTTCTACACTATTCGCCAGTTAGTTTACCCACTTTCGCACCAGCTGTCTGCCAGAATAACTGACACAATCAGGTCAGAAAGTAAGTCACTAAATACTAAGTCTGTGTCAGTGCTTTGGTCAGCCAAACCTTGCACAAAGAGATCCATGTAGAACTTTTGTTGACAAAGCTGTGTCAGTCACAGTGTGTGTCAATACATTACAGTCACTATGTCAGACACACACACATCCACCGATAGCCTCGGGAGGCCCACTCCGTTGTGGATCTGTTCCAGCCTGTATTACCCACGGGGATTTCAAAAAGAATAAGTGCGTTCGGAAATTCTGAATTATCTGGAGGCTCACTGCAGCTAAATGTCACATTTGTGTCTAGATTAATCTCAGTTTTAGCTGTCAAACTATTTCAAACAATCAAAAAGATTTCGCAAAGTCCGATCCAAGCACCATATTTGTTTTTGGCGCGTGCTGGTGCCTGTGGATGTAACCACAGAGCCCTTAATATTACTGATAGAAACGTGATGTTACTTGTATCACCCTTGCCATGCGCTGGCCCTATCAGATGTTTATAATATTATGCTTGATTTTCATTTATCACTTATGTAAAGACTGCAATAAATGTTTGCAGAAAAAGACCTATTTTCCACTTTCCGAGATGTCGATTACGTCCAAATGGGTCGAACAACATCCGGAAAGACGTTGCATATGCAACAAGGTTATGTCTACTATAATGATACGGGGGCCAAATCCCGCTGTGTGGGCTCGATAATTACGGAAGGAAATCCACTCGCTTGGTTGCTGCTGTTTATTAGGTCCAGGGGTGATGCGTGCCGGTGCGCGTCCAGGTTTTGCTCTCTCGCTCCGCCGGCGCCGCCCCAGTTTTATTCGCACCCCCGCCGCCTCCAGGAGAAATCCTCGGCGAAGGTGCGGGCTTCACCGTAACAACAATAATCGATCAAAACATTTGCAAAAATATCGTTAATATAGTTATAAAGAGCAAAACACATTATTTTCCCGCCCAAAATCAATGTTTTAGCAGGAAAAAGAAAATTCTTGATTTGAAGTCTTTTCCCCGCATTTATGGATTGCACCCTATAAGCAGTTAGATAGTACGTCTCTGGAGCTGTCTTTCCATGCATATATAATACTCAGACGATCATTATTTCCTATCAAACGGGGCGAAAATATGTGACTGATTACATAATTGTTGTCGATTGTTCACTTCTCAAGGTCAAATCGGGTCCAATCGATATGGTTCGGATCGATATTGATTCATACGCGAAAGTCAATTTGGCATAGTTCTCAATCAAACCCTGTCCCAAACGACGCTTTTATAGTGGCGAACTGACACATTTAATAGGCTAGGAGGGGTCAACATTGTCCAAGGCATCAAACACTCACATAGGCCGGTCAAAAAGTATTATTAAACATACAGTGAAATTACTTGTGTAACTGGTTTACTTTAGCTACAATAATTTATTTTCCATAAAAGACTTTCTTTGGACTATTTTTCATAGTGACAAAATTCGACTCTTTTACTTTCCATCTTTCTTCAAACCTCATCTTTTCCAAAAGGGAACATGCAAAGACAGTGTTCTATCCAGAAAGTTAAAAGATAACTTTATTACCCTAAACGATTACGACCTTTTCATTCTCTAATATTCACCGCATTTTCAGTCACATTGGTGCCTCGCACGGCTTAAACATGAGGGGAAATCGAACTCTTGGGTAACATTGAGGTCCCATGTAAATAGCCACTATGCCCTTAATAATGTCGATAGATACTTCATGTTACTTGACAATAAACTCCTTGCACGTACGCATGGCAAGTTGCCCTCTTTTATAGGACCCATAGGAGACCAGTTTTTGGCCGTGTTATACACTTCGCCTATGTAGCCTACCACGGCGAGAATAACACAGGCGTGATCCTTGTGATCATCGTCATAGCATAACTTTGTCAGTTTCGACGTGCCAGGGAGGTGGGGTGATGTTTGTCGTATGGTAGCCAAATGGAAACCAAAGGGTTGAATGTCAAAGTACATTTCATTTGCAGTCAATAACGGATAACTCGATTAGTACCAAAAACAATGCATCAATTTGCGACATACCAATGATACAAACGTGAGGAGTTTCGGCCATGGCAAAAACTGAAGAATAAGAACACTTTTGTACTATATTTAGCCCCATTTATGTGGTACCGGGGAGGCAAAATAAAAAATCTTCAATAATACAAATGTGATTCGTTTCTGTTTGAGTTCCGATCCAAACCACTGTCCACCAATTTCATTATTGCCTGATGAACCGTTTAAGATACATCCTGCTCACTAAAGTTTGTTTACAAACCGCACATTAATCTACTTGTCACTTTGCCCGCAAGCATGGACGAATCCAGGAATTTGAAAAGG
>CAXHSH010000018.1:74200-133200 GCA_964019135.1 Arenicola marina
GTTTAAGCCGTGCGAGGCACCAATGTGACTAAAAATGCGGTGAATATTAGAGAATGAAAAGGTCGTAATCGTTTAGGGTAATAAAGTTATCTTTTAACTTTCTGGATAGAACACTGTCTTTGCATGTTCCCTTTTGGAAAAGATGAGGTTTGAAGAAAGATGGAAAGTAAAAGAGTCAAATTTTGTCACTATAAAAAATAGTCCAAAGAAAGTCACTTTGTTTATGGAAAATAAATTATTGTAGCTAAAGTAAACCAGTTACACAAGTAATTTCACTGTATGTTTAATAATACTTTTTGACCGGCCTATGTGAGTGTTTGAGCCCATGTTTGTTTGATGCCTTGGACAATGTTGACCCCTCCTAGCCTATTAAATGTGTCAGTTCGCCACTATAAAAGCGTCGTTTGGGACAGGGTTTGATTGAGAACTATGCCAAATTGACTTTCGCGTATGAATCAATATCGATCCGAACCATATCGATTGGACCCGATTTGACCTTGAGAAGTGAAAAATCGACAACAATTATGTAATCAGTCACATATTTTGGCTCCGTTTGATAGGAAATAATGATCGTCTGAGTATTATATATGCATGGAGAGACAGCTCCAGAGACGTACTATCTAACTGCTTATAGGGTGCAATCCATAACAGCGGGGAAAAGACTTCAAATCAAGAATTTTCATTTTCCTGCTAAAACATTGATTTTGGGCGGGAAAATAATGTGTTTTGCTCTTTATAACTATATTAACGATATTATATAGGGTACAATCCATAAATGCGGGGAAAAGACTTCAAATCAAGAATTTTCATTTTCCTGCTAAAACATTGATTTTGGGCGGGAAAATAATGTGTTTTGCTCTTATAACTATATTACCGATATTTTTGCAAATGTTTTGATCGATTATTGTTGTTACGGTGAAGCCCGCACTTTCGCCGAGGATTTCTCCTGGAGGCGGCGGGGGTGTGAATAAAACTGGGGCGGCGCCGGCGGAGCGAGAGAGCAAAACCTGGACGCGCACCGGCACGCATCACCCCTGGACCTAATAAACAGCAGCAACCAAGCGAGTGGATTTCCTTCCGTAATTATCGAGCCCACACAGCGGGATTTGGCCCCCGTATCATTGTAGTAGACATAACCTTGTTGCATATGCAACGTCTTTCCGGATGTTGTTCGACCCATTTGGACGTAATCGACATCTCGGAAAGTGGAAAATAGGTCTTTTTCTGCAAACATTTATTGCAGTCTTTACATAAGTGATAAATGAAAATCAAGCATAATATTATAAACATCTGATAGGGCCAGCGCATGGCAAGGGTGATACAAGTAACATCACCTTTCTATCAGTAATATTAAGGGCTCTGTGGTTACATCCACAGGCACCAGCACGCGCCAAAAACAAATATGGTGCTTGGATCGGACTTTGCGAAATCTTTTTGATTGTTTGAAATAGTTTGACAGCTAAAACTGAGATTAATCTAGACACAAATGTGACATTTAGCTGCAGTGTGCCTCCACATAATTCAGAATTTCCGAACGCACTTATTCTTTTTGAAATCCCCGTGGGTAATACAGGCTGGAACAGATACACAACGGAGTGGGCCTCCCGAGGCTATCGGTGGATGTGTGTGTGTCTGACACAGTGACTGTAATGTATTGACACACACTGTGACTGACACAGCTTTGTCAACAAAAGTTCTACATGGATCTCTCTGTGCAAGGTTTGGCTGACCAAAGCACTGACACAGACTTAGTATTTAGTGACTTACTTTCTGACCTGATAGTGTCAGTTATTCTGGCAGACAGCTGGTGCGAAAGTGGGTAAACTAACTGGCGAATAGTGTAGAAGTTTTCCCTAATGAAATAAGTAAAACTTCTCTGTAATTGTTGTTTCATCACATCACACCATTTTTTTCCATTAAATATCTTCGCGAAAGTGGGATTTCAATCAGTTAATGTGACCAGGGGCTTGTGAATTCTACCAAGTGAGCAAGGTTGGCAGATGACCAGCAATGTTTATTAGCGGAGACGCTCATAAGTTTACGCGACGGTAGTCTGGTGTTGCGATCAAAGGGAGTGACTGTGATCAGTCAGTCAGAGCGACAGAAACAGTTGCAGATCGGGCACCAGTCTAGTAGAACACATACCCTCCGCCCTCTGCTGGGAGACTGGCAACAACGTTGCGCTTTCAAACGTGCGCTTTCAAACTGTTGCTGCGGCACTCTACCAGATAGCCCCCCCCCCCCCCATGTAATGAGATTAAGTGCTTGACACGGGCGTTCGTGATAACAGAACTCACCATGTAATGTTATCAACAGTATTACCGTGCAATTAGCTGGGCGAAGGCGCCAGCTACCGTGCTTGACTGCGGGCCAAACACGCTAATCGCCCCCCCCCCCCCCTCCATAAACACTCGCACGTAGCAATAGGTCTCATCACACCGATCTAGTCTGGCACGTCCACCTGTTGGCACAACCCTGGAGATACAGGGTGTTTAATGTTGATGAGGCCTGTAATCAGGTCTCTTCAGCTTCCTTTGCCACTCTCAAGAGACCGTTGCCGTGACTTATGCGATGTATAGCCGTATCACACGGTCCTCGCGGGTGGGTCGCGTGGGGCACGACCCACCCCTCCCCATTGACCACCCTGGCCACATCAGCTGACCAATCAATCCCATCCCTATCCACGCCCTGGGTAAACTTGCACATCGTTCTTGACGTGTCCGTGCTTAGTAGGCCCTATTCACTACGGACACTAGCACTTACTGCGAACAGTCCCTTACAGCGAATATTTAGCAAGATTTTACCATGTGGAGTTTCAACAAAACGGATGATAAAGACATCGTAATACAACGGGCTAGGAAGCAAACGAGCTCATCAATGTAAGTAGTAGAGAGGGGCCCAAACGAATGTAACTTTCCTTGGGGGTAACGCTTCTTGGGGGTAACGCTTTTGTCGGCGCGCATACGCGCCGGTCTCCTATGCCCACCTGGCGCGTAAAGATTTGTACCCCCCCCCCATTCCCCACATGTATCTCCTATACCCCTGCCCCACCCCTCCCGTAAACTACCCCTCCCCAAGCAAAACTCCTCACCCCCATGACCCCCACCCCTGTTCACGCCCCCCCCCCCCTCCCACTCAACTAGCTAGACCCCTTACTACACCCTCCCAACCATGATAGTGAACGGTATTTCACAATCACGCAGTGACGTCATGGATGTGTCGTCGCGGGTTAACTGCAAGGACACTAGTTCATAATTATCTTGTCAAATCAGTCGCCCTCTCACAGCCTCGATACCCCTTTCTCCCCCTCCCTCCTAGTCCGACCGTTATCCCTACACCTATAGCTCCCACGGAGTAGCGGTTAGAGAAGACAATTAATACCTGACAGCTGGTTGTTTATGTTGTAGAGGTCAACCCATTCACCTTTCTGGTCCACGTATTAATTGCTTGCCGATGAAAAACTACCTGAGGTGGAGAGCATACAGGCGCTTATTAGTATTGAAATAATAGACTGACTCATCAAACAACTGCTCCTCATCCACCCGATATTACTGCCCCCGCCCCTCCCTCCCCGAAAAACCGATCCCCTCCTACCCTCACCCAACCATGACGGTGAACGGGATTCACAATCATGTAGTGACGTTAAGATGTGGCATCGGCAGATAACTGCAAGGACAGCAGTTATCTTGTAAAATTAGTTGTCCTCCCTCAGCCCCTTTTTCCCCCTCCCTCCTAGTCCGAGCGTTTTTCCTACACCTCTTCCGCATTCATCGAGTTCACCGCGTCCCGCCACTATTTAGCATGTCGCCCCTCCGTTACTACCACCTATGAGTGAGGGACGTACTCTAGCCGCCCACCCCCCTCCCCACGCCCGCACCCCAAGGACACCAATACATTAATTTGAGAGGCTACCCAGACCCGTGGAGTCACCGAAGCGTGTCGCGAGGGAAAGCCAGCTGCACTACTAGTCACCACTGAGCGTGTTCAGATTGTCTCTTTTTGGGTGGGCTTGAAGGTGAGGGGAGGCGGGTGGATGCAATGGCGGTGTGCGCAGTTCACCCCAGCTGGTTGTTCATCGGATTTCGAGATGCGGGTGAGCAGTAATGTAAAGACAATATTGAATTCAGTTTCCTGTTTTCGATTGAGAACATGAGTTCTGGTGTTTATAGTTTTTTCTCTGTGTAGTTGTTATTTTTAAATGTAAGGCTTCAACAGAAAGTGATAGGCTTGTTTTACTTATAACTAATAGTTTTGTCAGACATCACGTACGTTGGATGTCCTGTTGAGATTACTCCGATAGCTAGTCTTAAGATTACGATGTAGTGGCGTTTCGACAGTTTTGAGTGTTTAATCAGGTTACATTGATGGTTTTGTCGAAGATTTATGTACGCTTAGTTTATCCTCGATCCCCTTTTACAAAGCACGCGGGCCGTTCTTAGACTACCATAGTGCGAATGACGGGGTAGCTGAAGTTTTTTGCACACAGTGAGGGTGCTGTGTGATCAGTATCAGTCAGTATCATTTACTGACGGAACATTTCTACCAAAGACAGCTGAAATGAGTCGGATCCCCACCATTGCTTTTATTTTTACCCTCGCTTCCTAAAATGAGTTGGCTAAGGGCAATTAAGTTTCAATGACACTCTTTCCATATCGCCGGTGTTGTAATTGGCCCAGGGAACAGATGGTGAGAGACACAGCCGCTTGGGGTGTAGTGGTTATGCATGCATGCTCTATTTTTAGTGATGACGTGATGAGGAAAGAGCTAGATGGTTGGAGGGCAGGCGGTTGACTGAGGGGGTTGGGGGGCGCGTATGCACTATTTTTTGCAATGACGTCAATGTTTGGCTAAAGCAGGGTGGGTGGAGCGTTGAGGGGGTTTCCCTTTCGGAGTTTAGATGCTTGCCTTCTCTATTTTTATAAATGATATCAGGGTAGGGAGGAATGAGGTGTTGTTACCTCTGGGCGTGGTAGTGCTATGGTGGTTAAGGTTTATTGGTAACGTTTATTTAATATGAAACAGTTATGTGTAACATACTGCAATGATAATAGGAAAAAATATATGAAATTATAGGCAATCAAGTCTATGTTCTATGTACCAGTCGGGGCAATACTTAGACAATAGTGAAACGACTATGAAATTATTATGTAAAGTTTATGTTTCAAATGGCATAAAGTACAAGTTATGTCCAACATGTATGTAGCTCACCAGAAAATTGTGAAACATATAGGTAGCATTTTACATGTTTAGTATTTCATATAGCATCAAGTTTATATTTTATGCCGCATTAGGAGACTCAATAGACAACCGTCAAGAGTACTTATGTATACTATAAATTTCTGTATTTAATGCAAGGAAGCTTACGCTTATTTAGTTATTTTTTTGCAAAGTTAGTAGTGTAAATTAGGATTGCGCTGGAAGTTTACCAACGATTAAGAGAATAACGGGCTATAGCTGGCCCTGTTATAAACTGTGTTGAGATAAATGTGAAATGAAACGGTATGATCACAGGAATTACGTCTGAATAATCAGTGATGTAGCCATCTCAGAGAGGATACAGGGGACATACATGCGGTTTCTATTTTTGGAAAATACGTTATGTTAAGAGGTGAGGGGTAGAGAGTTGTGTGGTTAGAGAATAGATACTGTGATAGAGAGATTACGGGCGTGTGTGCACTATTTCTAGCAATGTCAATGTTAGGATATGAGGCGGGTGGGTGGAGCATTAAGGGGATTCATCTTTCGGAGTGGAGATGCTTGCGTGCTATATTTTTATAAATGATATCAAGGTAGGGAGGAATGAGGTGTTGTTACCTATATACGTGGTACTGCTATGGTTGAAGATGTTAAGATATATTTGTAACGTTTTATTTCATTTGAAAGATTTATGTGTAATATACGGCAATGATAATAGGAATAAATAAGTTTATGTTTCATTGAATTATGAATTAAATGTTGTGCAGTATTCGCATAACTAGGATCAGACAATGGTAAAAATATGTAATTATTATATAAGTTTTGTGTATTACATGATTCATATGCAATCAAGTTTATGTTTTATGCACCATTCGGATCAATACTTAGACAATTGTGTAAGGAATATGTCAGTATTCTGTAAGTATTATGTTTCATATGACATAAAGTCTAAGTTATGTGTAACATTTATGTAGCTTATTAGACAATTGTGAAACATAGGTAGCATTCTACGTTTTTGCCATTCATATATCATCAAGCTTATATTTTATGACACATTCGGATACCTAATAGACAACCGTGAAAAAATACATATGTATACTATAAATATCAGTATTCAATGCAAGGGAGCTCAGCTTTATGTAGTAATAATAATGCAAAATTGTTTCCATGATATTGAAGTTATGTATCATCCTACGGTGAACTATGAAATAAAGTAATAATTGTGTATGTATTGCGAGTAAATTTTAAATTTAAACCATGTTACATTAAAATGTTTGGTGGAACATAGACATTTTGCAAAGCAAGTGATGTAATTTGGAGTGGTGAGTAGTTTGCCAACGAACAAGAGAATAACAGGCTATAGGTGTCACTGTTATCATCTGGGATGAGACAAATATGAAAAACAGTATGATCAGTGTAGTTAGGTCTGAATGATGAGTGATATGTTTAATGAAACATGTAGTGTTAGGTTTTTTCGATCGAGCATCGCAAGTGGGTTATGATTTATGTAACAATGATATGTTTAGTAAAATAAATATTTTAATTATGTTGAAGTTATTTATCAGAATACAGTGAACGAAAGTAATAACTTTTATGTATACATATTGTACCGGTAGAGTCTCTAGCAGTAATGTAATGTGTAATGTTTTAAAGATCAAATGAGAAATGCTTAGGCAATAAGATATAATTAACAAATCGAATACGAAAGTATTTTGCAAGTTTTATTTTTCATGTCATCAATTATAAGTTATGTGTTACATACGTGCAGCTCATTTGACAATCATGAAACGTATGAATAGCATTCTACATGTTTTAGCTTTTATATGTCATCAAGTTTACGTCACATTCGGGATAGACAACCGTGAAAGGAAAATATAAGTTTATGTGTTCAGTGTTTCATATGTCATGTTTGCGTATTTATGTAACACTCGTGGAACCCCTAGGCAATGATAGAACGAATACACGTGTATTCTGTACATTTCTGGACTCAATACCGGTAAGCTTGGGTTGATGTAGTCATGATGTAAAAGATTGTTTCAATTATGTTAAAGTTATGTATCAGAGTACAATGAACTATGGAATAACGTAACAACTTTTATGTATGACATTCAAGTATACATTAAATGTAAACCATTCTGCACGTGTGTCACGATTGACGTATGATGTGTCTGGCGGAACATAGATCTTTTGCAAAGCAAGTGGTGTAAATTTGGATTGCACTGAAGTTGCCAATTGTAAGAGAATAACCAGCTGTATAGGTGTCGTGGTTATAATATATGTTGAGACAAATGCGAAAAGAAACGGTATGATCAGTGTACGTAGGACGGAAAATTAGTAACATGTTTGATGTAACAGGTAGTCTTATGTTTTTTTCGATCGTACATGGCAAGTAAGCTGTGCTTAATGTAACAATGATAGGTTTATTAAAATAAAAATTCCATTAAGTTGGAGTTATTGATCAACCTACAACGAACAACCGAAGAAATGGAAAACTTTTGTGTATGAATATTGTATAGTGGCCAAGAAACTAGGTGGAAATGTAATGCGTAATTTTTTTAAGATCCATTGCGACATAACTTGCGTAGTGCAAGTTGAGAAGCTACACAATAAGTTACATGAAGGAGTTTCTGTTAAATTAAGGCATAGTCAGAGTAGTTGGGTATGAATAGCGAGTGATATGTTTAATGAACTCTGTTATATGATTTTGTTTTCAGTTAGCAAAATATTTGCAACAATTAGCTCTGCTTCCTTTAGTGATGATAGGTTTAGTAAAATAACTGTTTAATTATTTCAAAGCTATATATCAACATACAGCGAACGACGGAGGAATGTAATAATTTTTATGTAAAACTTTTGAAGTGAACATTAAATGTGAATCATTTTGTACGTGTTTGATGATTGATGTACGGAATGTCGACACGCCACTACATCGTAATCTTAAGACTAGCTATCGGAGTAATCTCAACAGGACATCCAACGTACGTGATGTCTGACAAAACTATTAGTTATAAGTAAAACAAGCCTATCACTTTCTGTTGAAGCCTTACATTTAAAAATAACAACTACACAGAGAAAAAACTATAAACACCAGAACTCATGTTCTCAATCGAAAACAGGAAACTGAATTCAATATTGTCTTTACATTACTGCTCACCCGCTTCTCGAAATCCGATGAACAACCAGCTGGGGTGAACTGCGCACACCGCCATTACATCCACCCGCCTCCCCTCACCTTCAAGCCCACCCAAAAAGAGACAAGTCTGAACACGCTCAGTGGTGACTAGTAGTGCAGCTGGCTTTCCCTCGCGACACGCTTCGGTGACTCCACTGGTCTGGGTAGCCTCTCAAATTAATGTATTGGTGTCCTTGGGGTGCGGGCGTGGGGAGGCGGGTGGGCGGCTAGAGTACGTCCCTCACTCATAGGTGGTAGTAACGGAGGGGCGACATGCTAAATAGTGGTGGGACGCGGTGAACTCGATGAATGCGGAAGAGGTGTAGGAAAAACGCTCGGACTAGGAGGGAGGGGGAAAAAGGGGCTGAGGGAGGACAACTAATTTTACAAGATAACTGCTGTCCTTGCAGTTATCTGCCGATGACACATCTTAACGTCACTACATGATTGTGAATCCCGTTCACCGTCATGGTTGGGTGAGGGTAGGAGGGGATCGGTTTTCGGGGAGGGAGGGGCGGGGGCAGTAATATCGGGTGGATGAGGAGCAGTTGTTTGATGAGTCAGTCTATTATTTCAATACTAAGAAGCGCCTGTATGCTCTCCACCTCAGGTAGCTTTTCATCGGCAAGCAATTAATACGTGGACCAGAAAGGTGAATGGGTTGACCTCTACAACATAAACAACCAGCTGTCAGGTATTAATTGTCTTCTCTAACCGCTCCTCCGTGGGAGCTATAGGTGTAGGGATAACGGTCGGACTAGGAGGGAGGGGGAGAAAGGGGTATCGAGGCTGTGAGAGGGCGACTGATTTGACAAGATAATTATGAACTAGTGTCCTTGCAGTTAACCCGCGACGACACATCCATGACGTCACTGCGTGATTGTGAAATACCGTTCACTATCATGGTTGGGATGGTGTAGTAAGGGGTCTAGCTAGTTGAGTGGGAGGGGGGGGGGGAGCGTGAACAGGGGTGGGGGTCATGGGGGTGAGGAGTTTTGCTTGGGGAGGGGTAGTTTACGGGAGGGGTGGGGGAGGGGTATAGGAGATACATGTGGGGAATGGGAGGGGGGGGGTACAAACCTTTTTTACGCGCCAGGTGGGCATAGGAGACCGGCGCGTATGCGTGCCGACAAAAGCGTTACCCCCAAGAAGCGTTACCCCCAAGGAAAGTTACATTCGTTTGGGCCCCTCTCTACTACTAATGTAACACCAAACACAATATAGGCAATAACACTGTCACCTATCCGGCTACGTTTAAAATGTGGGAAAAGTGAGGTGTTAGAATTCCGCAATACGACTGCATTTTTAATAATTGTATTTGAAGTTTTAATGAAAACATGTACCGTAAAAGTACCACCCCGGGCCCCACGTTACGTATCTAGCGACACTTGTCTTTCCAACGCGCGGACGTGGCCCGGGGTCCAGAAATAGATCCAACCCAACCCAGCTCGCGGTGGCCCGGGACCACGGGCCGTATTAATACGCCCCGGGGTCCAGACCATCCAGTGGATCTGTCTCCCTGACTCGCCTGTGGCCCAGGCCGTATTAATACGCCCCGGGGTCCAGACCTACAAGTGGATCAGTCCTCCCGCCTCGCCGTGGACCCGGGGCGTATTAATACGGCCCGGGCCACAGCTCGGGCATTTAAACAGCTGAGTCATCCACAGGCAGGCCTGGCCCGGGTCCCAGAAAACCAGACTACCTCCAGCATACGTGATTCCCACTTGGTAATAATTCCCATTTTAAAAAATAGAGTGTTTATGGTAGGAGGACTGTTCGTGAAGATTATCTTTTCTACTTGCAATAACGACAGCGGCCGTTGTGGTACTTGTCGTCGTTCGTCGGTTGAGATGGCGACTCCCACGGCTGGTTCAAGCTCTCGCCAATGACCACCCACATTGTGGGAGCACGCAGAGACCATGGGCCTCAGGATAATTTACCGTATCCATAACGGCCGACCTGCTTGCGTCGGAGCCCCATTGGGGGAGGCCGATATCCAACTACTCACTCGGCGGGCCAGTCTCCTTACTTGAGTTCAGTCGACCAGCCCGCCAAGCTTTCGCGTGCTGAATCTTAGCCTTGCGGCGGGCAGACGCCGAAGCGCCCGCCCCGCGCAAGTTACCAGTTGCACTTGGACGCCCGGAGTGCGGAACGCCTCGGAAGTGTTCAGCTTTGCAACCAAGTCAGTAATGCAACGCCGTCGGATCGCTAGTCGGCAGTGTTTATGGTCAGAACTACGACGGTATCTGATCGTCTTCGAACCTCTGACTTTCGTTCTTGATTAATGAAAACATTTTTGGCAAATGCTTTCGCAGTAGTTCGTCTTACGGCGATCCAAGAATTTCACCTCTAACGCCGTAATACGGATGCCCCCGTCCCTCTCTCTTAATCATTACCTCAAGTTCCGAAAACCAACGCAATAGAACCGAGGTCCTCTTCCATTATTCCATGCAGCAGTATTCAGGCGAATGGCCTGCTTTGAGCACTCTAATTTTTTCAAAGTAAACGTTCCGACGCCCCGAGACACTCAGTCAAGAGCACCAAGGGAGGATCGGCGGCTAGGTCAGGTCGCGCAGTGATCGCCGAGAGGCGAACCGCACGCCTAAACCCGAGATCCAACTACGAGCTTTTTAACTGCAACAACTTTAATATACGCTATTGGAGCTGGAATTACCGCGGCTGATGGCACCAGCCTTGCCCTCCAATGGATCCTCGTTAAAGGATTTAAAGTGTACTCATTCCAATTACGGGCCTCGATAGAGTCCCGTATTGTTATTTTTCGTCACTACCTCCCCGTGCCAGGAGTGGGTAATTTGCGCGCCTGCTGCCTTCTTTGGATGTGGTAGCCGTTTCGCATGCTCCCTCTCCGGAATCGAACCCTGATTCCCCGTTACCCGTGAACACCAAGGTAAGCAAGTCGCTTACCTTCGACAGTTGATAGGGCAGACATTTAAAAGATACGTCGCCGGCGCGGTGGCCGTGCGATCAGCCCAAAGTTATCCAGAGTCACCAAAGGGACGAGCGACCGAAGCCACCCGATTGGTCTTGATCTAATAAAAGCGCTCTTCCCGCAAAGGTCGGAGCTTTCTTGCATGTACTAGCTCTAGAATTGCCACAGTTATCCAAGTAACTTTGTACGATCTAAGGAACCATAACTGATTTAATGAGCCATTCGCGGTTTCACTGGGTCAAAGCTTGTAGTTACACATGCATGGCTTAATCTTTGAGACAAGCATATGACTAATGGCAGGATCAACCAGGTAGCTAGTTTGAAAAGCTAGGGGAGCGACGGGCATAGGAACACACCGCCGCGACCGTTTCTTTTTCGACGCTAGCAAAGAGGGACGGTAATAATCGTTATTACTCGCACGCTCCCATCCCTCCTTACGAGGGCGGAGCTTACAAGACAAATGTACGGTATACAAGTTTCACACCGACGGGGGACTCCAACGCTACCACGTACTACCGAAATCGTCAACGGTACAGAGTACCACTACCCTGAGCCGCGTTGCCAGACACCCGAGAGCGTCATAGCCGGGCGGCTGCTCGATCGCCATACGAAAGCCTACTGTCGGTATAGAAGCGGGCCGTGGCTTGCGCCTCTTCGCCTGTAGCTCTTCTAACCGCTCGCCTTCATATATATAGCGACGGAGATACAGTAGAAAATGGCCAGAGCGAACTATTTTCCCGGGCCCTCAACGCACGCATACGCTAAAAGGCCTACTCTAGAGCAGCCAGGCACAGCCCAGAGGCGGCCCGCAGGCAGGCCGGCCTACCGTCCAAATCGGTCGCCCCTGCCCCCCAAACCACCCCCGCTCGCTCGCTCGCACGCACGCAGACAGCCAGCGAGTCAGCCACCCACCCAGGCGGCCCACCCGCCGGCACGCCCGGCCCAGAGCCACGCACGCAGTGATCGAATAGGCCTCCGGGCGCCCGGGTCCATTTTAACCCCAACTTTCCCCTTTAAACCGCGTTCAAATAATTTTCGCGCTAACCCTAACTATTACCCTAACCCTAGGGTTAAAACCCTATTATATGGTTACGCTAACCCTAACCCTAACCTTAACCCTATACTCTTGACTGAAACCGAATGGTAACCCTAACAACAAGCCCACCCTCCCCGCAATCTACTCCCACGCCGTCTGCCTGCCGCGCGCTGGCTGGCTGGCTGGCTGGCTGGCTGGCTGGGCTTTGGCCCGGGCGGGAGCTCTCCCTCCCTGCCTGCCTGCGTGCGTGCGTGCGTGCGTGCGTGCGTGCGTGCGTGACTCCGTCTATGGCTGTGAGTGACAGAGTGATTTTCGCGCTAACCCTAACTATAACCCTAACCCTAGGGTTAAAACCCTATTATAGGGTTACGCTAACCCTAACCTTAACCCAATACTCTTGACTGAAACCGAATGGTAACCCTAACAACAAGCCCACCCTCCCCGCAATCTACTCCCACGCCGTCTGCCTGCCGCGCGCTGGCTGGCTGGCTGGCTGGCTGGGCTTTGGCCCGGGCGGGAGCTCTCCCTGCCTGCCTGCTTGCGTGCGTGCGTGCGTGCGTGCGTGACTCCGTCTATGGCTGTGAGTGACAGAGTGATTTTCGCGCTAACCCTAACTATAACCCTAACCCTAGGGTTAAAACCCTATTATAGGGTTACGCTAACCCTAACCCTAACCTTAACCTTATACTCTTGACTGAAACCGAACGGTAACCCTAACAACAAGCCCACCCTCCCCGCAATCTACTCCCATGCCGTCTGCCTGCCGCGCGCTGGCTGGCTGGCTGGCTGGCTGGGTTTTGGCCCGGGCGGGAGTTCTCCCTCCCTGCGTGCGTGCGTGCGTGCGTGCGTGCGTGCGTGCGTGCGTGCGTGCGTGCGTGCGTGCGTGCGTGCGTGCGTGCGTGCGTGCGTGCGTGCGTGCGTGCGTGCGTGCGTGCGTGCGTGCGTGCGTGCGTGCGTGCGTGCGTGCATGACTCCGTCTATGGCTGTGACTGACAGAGTGATTTTCGCGCTAACCCTAACTATAACCCTAACCCTAGGGTTAAAACCCTATTATAGGGTTACGCTAACCCTAACCTTAACCCTATACGCTTGACTGAAACCGAATGGTAACCCTAACAACAAGCCCACCCTCCCCGCAATCTACTCCCACGCCGTCTGCCTGCCGCGCCCTGGCTGGCTGGCTGGCTGGCTGGCTGGCTGGGCTTTGGCCCGGGCGGGAGCTCTCCCTCCCTGCCTGCCTGCGTGCGTGCGTGCGTGCGTGCGTGCGTGCGTGACTCCGTCTATGGCTGTGACTGACTGGTTGCCTGCATGCGGCCGGTCTGGGCCACTGACTATACTGGCTTTAGCAAGCGAAGCGATTGTATAAACCAGAAATATAAACGTTTTAATCATAAAAGATGAACTACAATTCGTCGAATGTTTTCATAACCAGAATAATTGTGAGAACTATGTTTCTCGGTGGATATGTCTTATACCCCGTGATTATTAGCCCAGTGAACTTGACCCTTCTGACAACAAGCTGATAGGCAGAAGGGTCAAGCAATAGACATGGTCAAAAAAGTAGTAATGGTAGCCTCTGCAATAGACGCTAGGTGCGCTGCGGTCGCTTCGCATCTGGCGTGTGCGTTTTCTGTGATTTAGTGGGTGCCCCTACATTTCTCGATTTCCGCAAGGTCATTCCTGCTTTTAGAACACCTTTCCCTTTCCGGTTCGTTGGCTGAAACCTTGAGGTACGTGAAAGTGAATGTGACGCGTTGAAATCTCTATTTAATACATTTTTATGACGATTTAGGACTGCGTAGGACGATGACCTACTCCTGATGGAACCTTGAAACACTCAGATCGCTTCACTCTGTAGAATGTGTTCCTGATCTGCGTGCCCACAAATTTGCTGTCAAAGCACCAGATGCCGTCGACAGAAACTACTAGATAACGGTCCCGGGCGCGCGTTTTGCAAAGGTCTCCATAGAGATAGACCAGGTCCCCAACTTCCACCAGGCACTGGTTAGCAGGCCTAGCGCTGGTGGCCTTGGATATTTCGCTGCACGGGTGATTTGTAGTCCGTTGTTGGTGTTGCGCGCTGATGAGGGACTGGACCGTCACAGGGATCTGACTGTTCGAGAATTGGTCTCTTTGAGTGAACATTTCACGGGCAGGTAAACCCCGGGAACGTAAGCGACAATTCAGGGACGCTGTAGCCAATGACAACGATAATGGAGTAACGGTGCCACCCTCGGGGTCTTGGCGAAGTAGCTCGTACTCCAACTCTTGGATGGCCTTGTCGGCGATTGGGTTTTTGTTCTTGTTTTTTACCCTGCCGACCTCAATGATTAGGTGGTTTCGCCGTAACAGGTCATCATCCGTGAGAGCTTTGAATCCGGGAGCCGGATCTGTCCTGATGACCGCAGGTGGACCATCGAGGGGGCGCAACTCAATCAGGAGACGGATAAGAGCATCTTATGGATTGGTGACGTTCACTGTCAATGAGGGTTGTGGTAGTGTATGAAGTGATCTCTTCCCGGACTACTAAAATCAGCTGCCTTGCCCGTTTTAGGATGTCGGCCACAAAAAAGATGCCAACACTGTCAGGGGCATCACTGGTGGACTGCTCGATAACAGTACGGGGAGACTGGCGCAGTGCGGCAAACTGATGGCATCGGGTCGTGACGGACTCCAGTGTGCGATTCATGTCAATTGCATAGAAGAAGCGGTGGACGACCCTTTTCAACTGGTGGCAAGACGGGTGCTCAAGCTTGATGTGTAGTGCCGTTAAAAGGCTTTCCGAGACTTGCCTAGGCACAATGATCAGTTCACGTGTGGTAGCCAATGGATCCACTTTCTTGACGACTAGTAGGCCATCTTTGGCGATTGTCGCTGAAACCAGGTATCGCGTGACGTATCTTATGCCCGTCTGTTTCTTGGAGGGACTCGTACCATGATACAAGTGGGCATGAGTCCTACGTAAATGCTGGCAATCAGACTGGATAGCTAACAAAGCTGAACGGCTAGTGAATGGGAGTCTTGAACGTCGAGACCCTTGGGCTACCCGAGAACTCTCCACGACAGAGTTTTTCGAAGGCCTGAACGCAGGGTTTGCTGTCAGTCAAGATGCAAGCAGGGGACTTCGACCTGATGATGTATGGACTGAAGTGTTTTGTGACAACCGCGATGGACAGAGCTTCGACTTCGCAGGGTAACCAGGTCGGTTGGCGGCCGCGAAGTTTGGCACTGAAGAAACCCGCGATGTGTAGTTTTCCCCCTCTCGTGATATACAGAGTGGCTCCAATCCCATGTTTCTTGACAGCGCCATCTGTGACAATCTACAGTAGGTCATCTGGCCGGGGAAGTGTTGGGGCAATCTGGATTTCGGGGCAGTTCGTGGTTTCCAGCGGTGGAGCGAGCCGGGGTAGGTCGTGGGGCCCAAAGGTGGGGCCGGCCGGGGCTGGTCGTGGTGTCCCGTGGCGAGGCGGTTCGGGGTAAGTTCTGGTGTCCTGCCATTGGGCCGGCCGTTTATCGAGGCAGGTCGTGATGTCCATCGATGGGGCACGCTGAGGCAGGCCGTGGTTTCCATCGGTGGGGCGGGTCGGGTCGAAGTGTTAAGCGGTTCTGCGGTATCGGGGGAAGGTGTGGTGTCCAACGATGGGGTGGGACGGGGTTGATCGTGGGGTCCAGTGATGGGGCGGATCGGGGTAGGTCGTGGTGTCTAGCGGTTGGGCGGCCTAGGGGCCGGGGTAGGTCGTGGTGTGCAGCGGTGGGCGATTGCGAGACCGGGATAGGGCGTGGTGTACAGTGGTTGGGCGAATCAGGGGTGGTCGTCGTGTCAAGAGGTGTGGCTAGACCTAGGTCGGGGCAGGTCGTGATGTCAATCTGTGGGGCCGGCAGGGGTAGCACGTGGAGTCCGGCGGTGGGCCGGGCCGAGACCGGTCGTGTTGTCCAACGGTGGGGCGGGTCGGGGATGGTCGTGGTGTCCATTGGCGAGGTGGAGTGGGGTAGGTTTTGGTGTCCAGAGTTGGGGAGGGGTGGGGGGGTCGGGGCTGGGTAAAGCCTGCATTTATCTGAGACTAGCGAATACAGCGACATGAAATAAAGGACATAACAGAGGTCGGCTCAGGTCGTGGTGTCCATCGGTGGGGCACGCCGTGGCAGGCCGTGGTGTCCATCGGTGGGGCGGGACAAGGTAGGTCGAGGTGTGAAGCGGTTCGGCGGTATCGGGGGAATATGTGGTGTCCAACGATGGGGTGGGACGGGGGCGGGGAAATTCCTTTATTAGTTTCAGACTAGCGAATAAAGAGAGACGAACAACTGGGGCGTTATGACTTAACGGAGGTAGGTGGACTGTTCAGCGGCGGGTCAGGCCGAGATAGGTCGTATTATGCTGCGGTAGGGCATGTCTGGGGATGTAGTGGAGACCATCGTTGGGGTCGTGGGGTCCAGTGGTGGAACGGGCCGGGGTGGGTCGTGGTGTTGAGCGGGGAAGCACCCGAGGGGCCGGGATAGGCCGTGGTTTGCAGCAGTGGGGCGGGTTGGCGTCGGCGTGGTATGAGGGCTCCACATGGTCAATATAATGTCTTGAATTGTGAATTGAATTATTCTTGCTTTACAGTCCTCCATAAATTCGCCAGAACCGTTGCTAAATATACAGTTGCCTGGTCATTTTGTTATTGCCTGAATCTGTTTCATAAATATCGCCACAGACACATTCTGTGGACATATAACGGTGGCAAAATTAACAGCCAACACCATAAGTAATGGTCGCCGCAAAGCACATAAGGGAGCCTCCATCGTGCTCATTTCACTTCTCCTGTGTCTGAGCCCTGAGTCACGGTGCGTGTTACCATGTACGTGAATAACTCAACATGGTCAGGCGAGAGTTATCAACAAGAGACGAACCCGGCACGCCGGGACAGATCTGGGACGTCATGTCTCTGTGCGGCGGCTTCAAAAGTTAACACCCATCCCTTATCCCTCACCTACTACCCCGCATCTATATCACCCCACCCCTCACCCCCATCGCCCTAAGGCGCTGAGCGTCTAATGAACCAAGCTCCATAGCCCTATCCCTACCCTCACCCTCATCCTCCAGGCACACCTATACCTCGCCCCTCCCTCATCCTCCCCGTCCCAGCACCCTGCACACCCTTTTCACCCGAAATACTGTTCATTTAGTTTTGACCGGCCACCGCTAACCCAGGTTTTCTGAGATTGAGGCTGGCAGAATTTGAGCCGAGCAACAGACCGATGCATGACCGGCTATAGTAGCAAGCGAAGCGATTGTATAAACCAGAAATATAAACGTTTTAATCATAAAAGATGAACTATAATTCGTCGAATGTTTTCATAACCAGAATAATTGTGAGAACTATGTTTCTCGGTGGATATGTCTTATACCCCGTGATTATTAGCCCAGTGAACTTGACCCTTCTGACAACAAGCTGATAGGCAGAAGGGTCAAGTAATAGACATGGTCACAAAAGTAGTAATGGTAGCCTCTGCAATAGACGCTAGGTGCGCTGCGGTCGCTTCGCATCTGGCGTGTGCGTTTTCTGTGATTTAGTGGGTGCCCCTACATTTCTCGATTTCCGCAAGGTCATTCCTGCTTTTAGAACACCTTTCCCTTTCCGGTTCGTTGGCTGAGACCTTGAGGTACGTGAAAGTGAATGTGACGCGTTGAAATCTCTATTTAATACATTTTTATGACGATTTAAGACTCCGTAGGAAGATGACCTACTCCTGATTGAACCTTGAAACACTCAGATCGCTTCACTCTGTAGGATGTGTTCCTGATCTGCGTGCCCACAAATTTGCTGACAAAGCACCAGAGGCCGTCGACAGGAACTACTAGATAACGGTCCCGGGCGCGCGTTTTGCAAAGGTCTCCATAGAGATAGACCAGGTCCCCAACTTCCACCAGGCACTGGTTAGCAGTCCTAGCGCTGGTGGCTTTGGATATTTCGCTGCACGGGTGATTTGTAGTCCGTTGTTGGTGTTGCACGCTGATGAGGGACTGGACCGTCACAGGGATCTGACTGTTCGAGAATTGGTCTCTTTGAGTGAACATTTCACGGGCAGGTAAACCCCGGGAACGTAAGCGACAATTCAGGGACGCTGTAGCCAATGACAACGATAATGGAGTAACGGTGCCACCCTCGGGGTCTTGGCGAAGTAGCTCGTACTCCAACTCTTGGATGGCCTTGTCGGCGATTGGGTTTTTGTTCTTGTTTTTTACCCTGCCGACCTCAACGATTAGGTGGTTTCGCCGTAACAGGTCATCATCCGTGAGAGCTTTGAATCCGGGAGCCGGATCTGTCCTGATAACCGCAGGTGGACCATCGAGGGGGCGCAACTCGATCGGGAGACGGATAAGAGCATCTTATGGATTGGTGACGTTCACTGTCAATGCGGGTTGTGGTAGTGTATGAAGTGATCTCTTCCCGGACTACTAAAATCAGCTGCCTTGCCCGTTTTAGGATGTCGGCCACAAAAGAGATGCCAACACTGTCAGGGGCATCACTGGTGGACTGTTCGATAACAGTACGGGGAGACTGGCGCAGTGCGGCACACTGATGGCATCGGGTCGTGACGGACTCCAGTGTGCGATCCATGTCAAGGGCATAGAAGAAGCGGTGGACGACCCTTTTCAACTGGTGGCAAGACGGGTGCTCAAGCTTGATGTGTAGTGCCGTTAAAAGGCTTTCCAAGACTTGCCTAGGCACAATGATCAGTTCACGTGTGGTAGCCAATGGATCCACTTTCTTGACGACTAGTAGGCCATCTTTGGCGATTGTCGCTGAAACCAGGTATCGCGTGATGTCTCTTATGCCCGTCTGTTTCTTGGAGGGACTCGTACCCTGATACAAGTGGGCATGAGTCCTACGTAAATGCTGGCAATCCGACTGGATAGCTAACAAAGCTGAACGGCTAGTGAATGGGAGTCTTGAACGTCGAGACCCTTGGGCTACCCGAGAACTCTCCACGACAGAGTTTTTCGAAGGCCTGAACGCAGGGTTTGCTGTCAGTCAAGATGCAAGCAGGGGACTTCGAATGGATGATGTCTGGACTGAAGTGTTTTGTGACAACCGCGATGGACAGAGCTTCGACTTCGCAGGGTAACCAGGTCGGTTGGCGGCCGCGAAGTTTGGCACTGAAGAATCCCGCGATGTGTAGTTTTCCCCCTCTCGTGATACACAGAGTGGCTCCAATCCCATGTTTCTTGACAGCGCCACCTGTGACAATCTACAGTAGGTCATCTGGCCGGGGAAGTGTTGGGGCAATCTGGATTTCGGGGCAGTTCGTGGTGTCCAGCGGTGGAGCGAGCCGGGGTAGGTCGTGGGGCCCAAAGGTGGGGCCGGCCGGGGCTGGTCGTGGTGTCCCGTGGCGAGGCGGTTCGGGGTAAGTTCTGGTGTCCTGTGATGGGGCGGGCCGTTTACCGAGGCAGGTCGTGATGTCCATCGATGGGGCACGCCGAGGCAGGCCGTGGTTTCCATCGGTGGGGCGGGTCGGGTCGAGTTGTTAAGCGGTTCTGCGGTATCGGGGGAAGGTGTGGTGTCCAACGATTGGGTGGGACGGGGTTGATCGTGGGGTCCAGTGATGGGGCGGATCGGGGTAGGTCGTGGTGTCTAGCGGTGGGGCGGCCCACGGGCCGGGGTAGGTCGTGGTGTGCAGCGGTGGGCGATTGAGAGACCGGGGTAGGGCGTGGTGTACAGTGGTTGGGCTAATCGGGGCTGGTCGTGATGTCCAGTGGTGTCGCAAGACCTAGGTCGGGGCAGGTTGTGATGTCAATCTGTGGGGACATCCGGGGTAGCGCGTGGAGTCCGGCGGTGGGTCGGGTCGGGGATGCTCGTGTTGTCCATTGGCGAGGTGGAGCGGGGTATGTTGTGGTGTCCAGAGTTGGGGGGGGGGGGTGGTCGGGTTTGGGCAATTCCTGCATTTATTTGAGACTAGCGAATACAGCGACATGAAATAACGGACATAACAGAGGTCGGCTCAGGTCGTGGTCTCCATCGGTGGGGCACGCCGAGGCAGGCCGTGGTTTCCATCGGTGGGGCTGGTTGGGGCTGATCGTGGTTTCCAGTGGTGGGGTGGATCGGGGAAAGTCGTGGTGTACAGTGGTTGGGCTAATCTGATCAGGTCGTGATGTCCATCGGTGGGGCACGCCGAGGCAGGCCGTGGTGTCCATCGGTGAGGCGGGGCAAGATAGGTCGAGGTGTTAAGCGGTTCTGCGGTATCGGGTGAAGGTGTGGTGTCCAACGATGGGGTGGGCCGGGGTTGATCATGGGGTCCAGTGGTGGGGCGGATCGGGGCAGGTCGTGGTGTGTAGCGGTGGGGTGGCCCAATGGACGGGGTAGGTCGTGGTGTGCAGCGGTGGGCGATTGAGAGACCGGGATAGGTCGTGGTGAACAGTGGTTGGGCTAATCGGGGGTGGTCGTCGTGTCAAGTGATGTGGCAAGACCTAGGTGGGGACAGGTCGTGATGTCAATCTGAGGGGCCGGCCGGGGGAGCACGTGGAGTCCGGCGGTAGGCCGGACCGAGACCGGTCGTGTTGTCCAAAGGTGGGGCGGGTCGAGGATGGTCGTGGTGTCCATTGGCGAGGGTGGAGTGGGGTAGGTTGTAGTGTCCAGAGTTGGGGGGGGGGGGGGGGTCGGGGCTGGGTAATTCCTGCATTTATCTGAGACTGGCGAATACAGCGACATGAAATAAAGGACATAACAGAGAGCGGCTCAGGTCGTGGTGTCCATCGGTGGGGCACGCCGTGGCAGGCCGTGGTGTCCATCGGTGGGGCGGGACAAGGTAGGACGAGGTGTGAAGCGGTTCGGCGGTATCGGGGGAAGATGTGGTGTCCAACGATGGGGTGGGACGGGGGCGGGGAAATTCCTTTATTAGTTTCAGACTAGCGAATAAAGAGAGACGAATCATCTTCTAACATTACTGTCCAAGTGTAATGCTGGAAGATGGTGTGTTACAGTTGTATGTTGCTAAAAGCGAGTTTTTTGTACATCATGTCGATAGAACCGAGCGTTTTGTGTAGTATATCCGTCAAACCGAGTGTTTTGTGCGGTATATGACTAAAAATGAGTGTTTTGATTAGTATATCGCTAGAACCGAGTGTTCTTGGTTGTGTAATACTAGAATTGTGTGTGTTTACGTATTATGTCGATTTACTGCACAAAAGACCCAGGTGTGGCGACATACTGTACAGAACACTCGGTTTTAGCGATATACCAGGGAAAGACACAAAATTCCAATATTACACTGATAAAAAACGCTCGGTACGACCGATACACTACTCAAAACAGTCTGTTCTTGCGATATACTATATAAAACAGTCGGTTTCAGCGATATACAACACAAAGAAACATGATTTGATCATTTTATTATCCAAAACACTCGGTTCTACAGATATACTACTCAAAACACTAGGTTGTAATTATATACCACATAAAACTCTCGCTTTTACGGATATAATAAGCAAAACGCTCGGTTCTCTCGACATGCTGTACAAAAAACGCGATTTTAGGAATATACAACGGTAACACATCATCTTCCAGCATGACACTTACCAAAACACTCGATACGACCCAAATGCTACTCAAAACAGTCGACTCTTGCGATATGCTAGCACCTAAAGCTCTCAGATCTCGCGATACGCTAAACAAAACACTCGGCACGAGCGATATACCATAAAAACGCTCGGTTCTAGCAATATACAACACAAACAAACATGACTTGATCATTTTATGAACCAAATCACTCGGTGCTACTGACATAGTCCTAAACAGGCCCGATTCTAGTATTACACTACCAACAACATTCGGTTCTGGTGATATGCTACTGAAAACAACCTGTTTTAGCGATATACCACACGAAACCCCCAGGTGTAGCGACAAACTGTACAGAACACTCGGTTTTAGCGATATATCAGGGTAACACACAAAACTCCTGTATTACACTTATCAAAACGCTCGATACGAGCGATACACTACTCAAAACAGTCGGATCTTGCAATATACTACATAAAACACCCGATTTTAATAATACACAACCAAAAACACTCGATTTTATTTAGATACCACACAAAACACTCGATTTTATTTAGATACTACACAAAACACTCGGTTTTACGGATATACTACACAAAACCATCGGTTCTATCGACCTGCTGTACAAATAACTCGCTTTTATCAATATACAACGGCAGCACACCATCTTCCAACATTACTGTCCAAGTGTAATGCTGGAAGATGGTCTGTTACAGCTGTATGTTGCTAAAAGTGAGTTATTTGTACATCATGTCGATAGAACCGACCTTTTTGTGTAGTATATCCGTAAAACCGAGTGTTTTGTGTGGTATATAACTAATAATGAGTGTTTTGATTAGTATATCGCTAGAACCGAGTGTTTTTGGTTTGTAATACTAGAATCGGGTGTGTTTACGTATTATGTCGATTTAGTAAACAAAAGACCCAGGTGTTGCGACATACTGTACAGATCACTCGGTTTTAGCGATATACCAGGGAAACACACAAAATGCGAGTATTACACTGATAAAAACGCTCAGTACGAGCGATACACTACTCAAAACAGTCGGTTCTTGCGAAATACTATATAAAACAATCGGTTCCAGCGATATGCAACACAAAGAAACATGATTTGATCATTTTATTATCCAAAACACTCGGTTCTACCGATATACTACTCAAAACACTAGGTTGTAATTATATACCACATAAAACTCTCGCTTTTACGGATATACTAAGCAAAACGCTCGGTTCTCTCGACATGCTGTACAAAAAACGCGATTTTAGCCATATACAACGGTAACACATCATCTTCCAGCATGACAGTTACCAAAACACTCGGTACGACCCAAATGCTACTCAAAACAGTCGACTCTTGTGATATGCTACCACCTAAAGCTCTCAGATCTAACGATGCACTAAACAAAACAGTCGGCACGAGCGATATACCATATAAACACTCAGTTCTAGCAATATACAACACAAACAAACATGATTTGATAATTTTATTAACCAAAACACTCGGTTCTACTGACATAGTACGTAAACACGCCCGATTCTAGTATTACACTACCAACAACATTCGATTCTGTTGATATGCTACTGAAAACAACCTGTTTTAGCGATATACTACACGAACCCCCCAGGTGTAGCGACAAACTGTACAGAACACTCGGTTATAGCGATATATCAGGGTAACACACAAAACTCCAGTATTACACTTATCAAAACGCTCGATACGAGCGATACACTACTTAAAACAGTCGGCTCTTGCAATTTACTATATAAAACACTCTGTTCCAACGATATACGACACAAACAAACATTATTTAGTAATTTTATTAACAAAAGCACTCGGTTCTACCGACATAGTACGCAAACACACCCGATTTTACTAATACACAACCAAAAACACTCGATTTTATTTAGATACCACACAAAACAGTCGGTTTTACGGATATACTACACAAAACGCTCGGTTCTATCGACCTGCTGTACAAATAACTCGCTTTTATCAATATACAAAGGTAGCACACCATCTTCCAACATTACTGTCAAAGTGTAATGCTGGAAGGTGGTGTGTTACAGTTGTATGTTGCTAAAAGCGTTTTTTTTGTACATCATGTCGATAGAACCGAGCGTTTTGTGTAGTATATCCGTAAAACCGAGTGTTTTGTGTGGTATATAACTAAAAATGAGTGTTTTGATTAGTATATCGCTAGAACCGAGTGTTTTTGGTTGTGTAATACTAGAATCGGGTCTGTTTAGGTATTATGTCGATTTACTGCAGAAAAGACCAAGGTGTAGCGACATACTGTACAGAACACTCGGTTTTAGCGATATACCAGGGAAACACACAACATTCCAGTATTACACTGATAAAAACGCTCGGTACGAGCGATACACTACTCAAAACAGTCGGTTCTTGCGATATACTATATAAAACAATCGGTTCCAGCGATATACAACACAAAGAAACATGATTTGATCATTTTATTATCCAAAACACTCGGTTCTACCGATATACTACTCAAAACACTAGGTTTTAATTATATACCACATAAAACTCTCGCTTTTACGGATATACTAAGCAAAACGCTCGGTTCTCTCGACATGCTGTACAAAAAACGCGATTTTAGCAATATACAACGGTAACACATCATCTTCCAGCATGACAGTTACCAAAACACTCGGTACGACCCAAATGCTACTCAAAACAGTCGACTCTTGTGATATGCTACCACCTAAAGCTCTCAGTACTAACGATGCACTACACAAAACAGTCGGCACGAGCGATATACCATATAAACACTCAGTTCTAGCAATATACAACACAAACAAACATGATTTGATAATTTTATTAACCAAAACACTCGGTTCTACTGACATAGTACGTAAACACGCCCGATTCTAGTATTACACTACCAACAACATTCGATTCTGGTGATATGCTACTGAAAACAACCTGTTTTAGCGATATACTACACGAACCCCCCAGGTGTAGCGACAAACTGTACAGAACACTCGGTTATAGCGATATATCAGGGTAACACACAAAACTCCAGTATTACACTTATCAAAACGCTCGATACGAGCGATAAACTACTTAAAACAGTCGGCTCTTGGAATTTACTATATAAAACACTCTGTTCCAACGATATACGACACAAACAAACATTATTTAGTCATTTTATTAACAAAGGCACTCGGTTCTACCGACATAGTACGCAAACACACCCGATTTTACTAATACACAACCAAAAACACCCGATTTTATTTAGATACCACACAAAACAGTCGGTTTTACGGATATACTACACAAAACGCTCGGTTCTATCGACCTGTTGTACAAATAACTCGCTTTTATCAATATACAACGGTAGCACACCATCTTCCAACATTACTGTCCAAGTGTAATGCTGGAAGATGGTGTGTTACAGTTGTATGTTGCTAAAAGCGATTTTTTGGTACATCATGTCGATAGAACCGAGCGTTTTGTGTAGTATATCCGTAAAACCGAGTGTTTTGTGTGGTATATAACTAAAAATTAGTGTTTTGATTAGTATATCGATAGAACCGAGTGTTTTTGGTTGTGTAATACTAGAATCGGGTCTGTTTAGGTATTATGTCGATTTACTGCAGAAAAGACCAAGGTGTAGCGACATACTGTACAGAACACTCGGTTTTAGCGATATACCAGGGAAACACACAACATTCCAGTATTACACTGATAAAAACGCTCGGTACGAGCGATACACTACTCAAAACAGTCGGTTCTTGCGGTATACTATATAAAACAATCGGTTCCAGCGATATACAACACAAAGAAACATGATTTGATCATTTTATTATCCAAAACACTCGGTTCTACCGATATACTACTCAAAACATTAGGTTTTTATTATATACCACATAAAACTCTCGCTTTTACGGATATACTACGCAAAACGCTCGGTCCTCTCGACATGCTGTACTAAAAACGCGATTTTAGCAATATACAACGGTAACACATCATCTTCCAGCATGACACTTACCAAAACACTCGGTACGGCCCAAATGCTACACAAAACAGTCGACTCTTGCGATATGCTACCACCTAAAGCTCTCAGATCTAATGATACACTACACAAAACACTCGGCACGAGCGATATACTATATAAACACTCAGTTCTAGCAATATACAACACACACAAACATGATTTGATCATTTTATTAACCAAAACACTCGGTTCTACTGACATAGTACGTAAACACGCCCGATTCTAGTATTACACTACCAACAACATTCGGTTCTGGTGATATGCTACTGAAAACAACCTGTTTAGCGATATACTACACGAAACCCCCAGGTGTAGCGACAAACTGTACAGAACACTCGGTTTTAGCGATATATCAGGGTAACACACAAAACTCCAGTATTACACTTATCAAAACGCTCGATACGAGCGATACACTACTCAAAACAGTCGCCTCTTGCAATATACTATATAATGAACTTGTGGCCAGCTGCAAGTTTATTTAAAGAGGCGTGTCCGCGATTTATAATGTGTCTTCCGGCTATATGCCGGGGGATAATTCTGTTGAAACGGAGCGGGTACCGATCCCCAGAGAGACACCAAGGTCTAAAACTCACGAGTGTTCAACGTCCTTTTCTGACTCCGCAGTCGAACAGGTCGGACGTGTCCTTACTGTTTTGTTTTTCCTACTGTTTCAAATTATTCGCAATTTCTTACGACTTAAATTTTGTTGAAAACTGTTAAGGCTCACTCCGAGCCTAGTTATTATATCTATCAAAGATCAATTTTGATTTGATAGCGGAGTTCTTTTTGCGAATTTCAGCTTTTGTTCAATCCCTATGATCCAGAATCCGGTCACAGTCACACCCTCCTACTTAACATATCTTTGCCGCGCGCCGTGCGGCTCTAGCCGTGTCCCCGTTTTCTCGCCTCCGGGGCGCCAGGCTGCCACGCCCCACGGGCGGGCTGGGCCGGGCCGGTGGGACTGTGACTCACCAAGAGGTGTGCGGCGCGGCTTTGAGAGTTCGCGCCAGTGCCGCCCAGCGTCAGGCGCCTGCTTGAGGCTCCCTTGGTACTTATTCAGTGGCTCTCGCAAGCGGCACCGCTTTGCTGTCTCCGGCCTGCTAGTGATGATATCTCGTCTACGGATGTGTGTACTGGGAATACTTGTTTCGCACTAGAGTTGCTTGTCCCCCGCTCGGATTCTTCGTTTCTGGTTCTGCCTGCGTTTTCCTGTTATTATGTGTACGTTTTCTTATGTATCTTTGTTTCCTTGCGGTGGCGGCCCATGCGGTCCGTGGTCCGGCATTCCTTTGTCGGGGCTACGCAGTTTACTTTTAACACATAGTATCGTTCACTGGGCTTTACATGACGTTAGTGATCGGGCATTGCCCTGCCCAGGCTACACACTGATTTTCATGGTCCAGCTTTTACCCACAAGCGGTGCTTGTTTGGCTACATTCCTTTCCTATGTTTGGCTTACGCCGGCTATCCTCACCCCGCCGTTTCGCCCCAATATCATTAGCTGTGGCTATACATGACGTCAGTGGTCGGGCATTGCCCTGCTCAGGCTACACACTGATTTTCATGGTCCAGCTCTTACCCACAAGCAGTGCTTGTTTGGCTACATTCCTTACCTTTGTTTGGCTATACGCCGGCTATCCTCACCCCGCCGTTTTGCCCCAATATCATTAGCTGTGGCTATACATGACGTCAGTGGTCGGGCGTTGTCCTGCTCAGGCTATACACTGATTTTCATGGTCCAGTTCCTTAGAACAAGCTGTGATTTTTGGCTCCTTAATTCTCAGCATTTGGCTTTACGCCTACCTTACGAGTCCCGTTGTCACTGGCCGAGTCGCTGGAGCCCACTATATGTATTTCCCTATAGTGTGTTCCCCTCAGTGAGTGCACCCGACTCATTTGTCAGTAGGCTGGCTTTGTGTCGACCTTATGTGCTTCCGCCTGAGATGGATGCGTTAGCTCACCTACCGCCTCGACGTTATGGGGTGTCTTTGGCGTTATGCCATTCATCTACACAATGTTACGGCCTGCTTGGCTTTTTGTGTCATTTTGCTCCTTTTACGGAAATGCTTCGTTGCTTTCCGGGAGCCCTTTACACTTGGTTCCAGGGTCAAGGCTGTCACCGTTGTTTTCTCCATTCCACAGCCTAGTTCGCACCAGGCTACCACACTGGCATGAATCAATGCTCACGTCTTGGTACACATCACTTTGTTTTCGGTTACCCTTGGCGCTGACAGCCTTTTCTTTAATATTGTCAAGTGCAGTTTCAGCATGCCGAAACGAACGGCTTCCGCACCGCGGGCGCGGCCTACCTAGAAGCTGGCTGGACCATCCACAGACTCACCGGCACCCCGACCTCCCGCTGCTGCCTTGAGCGAGACCGTGACACGTGACGTCACGAGCACCCTCTCAACCCTGATCCAGGACACCATTCGGACGGCGGTCGAGGCCGCTGTCCCGGCCCAGCAACCACCCCCCCCGGTAATGATGGGAGCGTTCCTTTATCGAGCTCTTTTCCTCTGGACGCGCGAGTCCCGCTTTCCCTCAAAGAACAGTTATGGGCGGATGAGTTTGTCGACCTGGCCCAGCCTTTGAAAACCCGATGAACAATACCAGTTGGCTGTTCCCTCGGGAGTGTCGGGTCCGGCCTTGAGTTTGATCAGTGGTTCTAAGGGCCGGATTCTTACTCTCGACCAGTGGTCGACAGCCTTTGCTATCGTTCAGGCTGTATATGGCACCAAATTTGCTTGTCACTTGCCCGCGTTGCTACGATATGGCGAGACCGTTCGCCAAGTTGCACCGCGGGGTGGTGACTTTATATCGTATGATTCGGATTTCCGGTTCCTGCGTCAAACACAGGGGGTGCCCTGGGGTCATTTTCACGGGGAACTCTATTTGAAGGCCATGACCGGCTCTTTTCGCCCCTCATCCTTCCCCACCAACACCAACCGCATGTCCACCACCAACAAAGAATCCAACCTGTTGGGTCAACCCCAGTCCTTTCCGCGGGGGACGTGTTGGAACTACCATAAGGGGAGTTATTGCGGAGGAGGCTTCAACTTTAGCCATCAATGTTTTAAAAGTTTAAAATGCCAGCGCCTCCACCCTGCCAGCAAGTGCTTTAGCCCCCCTGGCACCATCAACTCCGGACCCCAACCGCCTTTCTCCACACCCAACCCGCGGGGCCGTCCTTACAAACGTCATGCCACCGCTACCGACGCCAGTAAACCCAATTAGACTAGCCCACGCCCTTCACGGTTATAATGCTCGCATTCGGCGATTCTTAGTTCAGGGCTTTACTCATGGGTTTCATACTCATTACGGCGGCACCTGCACCGGTCACCCAAAAACTACTGCAGGAGTCTCAGGCAGGGAGGATCGCCGGCCCTTTCCCTCAGCCCCCTTTATCGGGATGATTTTCTCTCCGATCGGCCTTGTCCCGAAGAAACATCCCGGGTCCTTTCGTCTTATCCACCACCTCTCATTCCCAGACGGTGACTCGATTAATTCCGGTATCCCAGATCAATACGCGACGGTCCAATATGCCTCGATTGACGAAGCCATCAATATCATCCTATCATCCTATCAATGGGGCAGAACTGTGTTTTAGCCAAAAGGGACATCGAGTCGGCCTTTCCGGATCCTACCCAATCATTCCGCGTTCAGAAAGCGGCCCTAGACGCCAGAAATATGTCCAGAACACACGATGTCCGACTCCTCGTTTATCTCGCTTTACTTTCCTCCATTTGTAGTTCGCTCGATTATATCGAATCCTCACCCTACCGTCGTGCATTGCTTCGTGCTATGTTTTTCCTAGCTTTCTTTGGATTCCTTCGCGTAGGCGAAATGTGCGAGTCACATGGGTGCACCCGAAACATTTTGACCCGGCAACAAGTCCATTTCGACTTGGGTGCCACCTGCTTTATCTACCCTTCCACAAGTTCAAGCACTCACCTGGTAAAGCGACCTCTTCAAAATTGCGTGTCGCCAAGACGGGCTTTGCCCGGTAGCTGCTTTACAAACCTACTTCAAGCTTTAGGGGTACATCACCCGGTTATCTGTTTTTACTGCCGCATGGCAAAAGTGTCACAAGGCCCCCTTTCACCCGTGTTTTAAACGCCTCTCTTTCCTTTCTCGGAGTGGATTGTACGTTTTACAAGTCCCACAACTTCCGTATTGGGGCTGCAACTCACGCCGTGCAAATTGGTATGTCTAACGCCCAGATCAGAGCTATGGGTCGATGGTCGTCGGATACTTTTAAGCGCTACATCCGGGTTTCACGTCTTGGTGTTGTCCTTCTTGCTGGGGCCATCATCCCGCTTTCTGCTGTACGCAGACACCGCGATGATAGTGGCGGATGGCCACAGCGGGAAGGACAACTCGATTAAACACACTATATCTAGCATTTGATTAGTTCGCCGTTAGAACATAGGGCGCAAGTTAATTTCATGTTACTCCACTTAGCTTTAGACGTATGTACATAAGAGGGTAATATATCGGATGGTCGGATTTAAAGCAGACCAGTTTGTTATGGAAAATCTCCTGTTAAAGTTAACTTTTACGGATCACTGTGAATCGCGATGGCAAAACAATGTACGCGGTAACTTTAAACTCTTACTATTATTGTAACTAAACCGATGTATATGTACAGCCTTTGTATATCATAGTGTACTGTTTGACGTAACAGGTGTTGGTTCAGAAAAAATATATAACTAGACGCTGCGAGGAAATATATCTCTGACCTAACAGGATGGCCTGTTAGGTAGTTAAACTCTGTGTAACCAACTTTTTACCTCGCAGTAACTTTACAAGGATGACACACCCGGGCTGTCCGGTTAGGTCAGTCATAAATATTAAATATGACTTTTCGGTCATCATTAGTGTTATGTTTGACTCCACTGATTCTTCGTTGAGTCAATAATAAAGCCAAGACGTAACCCCACACAAGGATCGACTTACTTTGTTCCGTTTCGCGTACTAAGAGGGCATGCCGCTATAAAATGAGCTTGTGGCTAGCTGCAAGTTTATTTATAGAGGCGTGTCCGCGATTTATAATGTGTCTTCCGGCTATATACCGGGGGATAATTCTGTTGAAACGGAGCGGGTACCGATCCCCAGAGAGACACCAAGGTCTAAAACTCACGAGTGTTCAACGTCCTTTTCTGACTCCGCAGTCGAACATGGCGGACGTGTCCTTACTGTTTTGTTTTTCCTACTGTTTCAAATTATTCGCAATTTCTTACGACTTCAATTTTGTTGAAAACTGTTAAGGCTCACTCCGAGCCTAGTTATAATATCTATCAAAGATCAATTTCCCACCACCACCCCAACTGCCCACTAGCGGGAAGGACAACTCGATTAAACACACTATATCTAGCATTTGATTAGTTCGCCGTTCGAACATAGGGCGCAAGTTAATTTCATGTTATTCCACTTAGCTTTATACATATGTACATAAGAGGGTAAGATATCGGATGTTCGAATTTAAAGCAGACCAGTTTGTTATGGAAAATCTCCTGTTAAAGTTAACTTTTACGGATCACTATGAATCGCGGTGGCAAAACAATGTACGCGGTAACTTTAAACTCTTACTATTATTGTAACTAAACCGATGTATATGTACAGCCTTTGTATACCTGCTGTACAAATAACTCGCTTTTATCAATATACAACGGTAGCACACCATCTTCCAACATTACTGTCCAAGTGTAATGCTGGAAGATGGTGTGTTACAGTTGTATGTTGCTAAAAGCGATCTTTTGGTACATCATGTCGATAGAACCGAGCGTTTTGTGTAGTATATCCGTAAAACCGAGTGTTTTGTGTGGTATATAACTAAAAATGAGTGTTTTGATTAGTATATCGCTAGAACCGAGTGTTTTTGGTTGTGTAATACTAGAATCGGGTGTGTCTAGGTTTTATGTCGATTTAGTGCACAAAAGACCAAAGTGTAGCGACATACTGTACAGAACACTCGGTTTTAGCGATATACCAGGGAACCACACAAAATTCTAGTATTACACTGATAAAAACGCTCGGTACGAGCGATACACTACTCAAAACAGTCGGTTCTTGCGATATACTATATAAACAATCGGTTCCAGCGATATACAACACAAAGAAACATGATTTGATCATTTTATTATCCAAAACACTCGGTTCTACCGATATACTACTCAAAACACTAGGTTTTAATTATATACCACATAAAACTCTCGCTTTTACGGATATACTACGAAAAACGCTCGGTTGTCTCGACATGCTGTACAAAAACGCGATTTTAGCAATATAAAACGGTAACACATTCTTCCAGCATGACAGTTACCAAAACACTAGGTACGACCCAAATGCTACTCCAAACAGTCGACTCTTGCGATATGCTAGCACCTAAACCTCTCAGATCTAACGATACGCTACACAAAACACTCGGCACGAGCGATATACCATATAAACACTCGGTTCTAGCAATATACAACACATACAAACAGCATTTGATCATTTTATGAACCAACACACTCGGTGCTACTGACATAGTACGTAAACACGCCCGATTCTAGTATTACACTACCAACAACATTCGGTTCCGGTGCTATGCTACTGAAAACAACCTGTTTTAGCGATATACTACACGAACCCCCCAGGTGTAGCGATAAACTGTACAGAACACTCGGGTTTAGCGATATATCAGGGTAACACACAAAACACCAGTATTACACTTATCAAAACGCTCGATACGAGCGATACACTACTCAAAACAGTCGCCTCTTGCAATATACTATATAAAACACTCTGTTCCAACGATATACGACACAGACAAACATGATTTAGTCATTTTATTAACAAAAACACTCGGTTCTACCGACATAATACGCAAACAAACCCGATTTTACTAGTACACAACCAAAAACACTCGATTTTATTTAGATACCACACAAAACACTCGGTTTTACGGATATACTACACAAAACGCTCGGTTCTATCGACCTGCTGTACAAATAATTCGCTTTTATCAATATACAAAGGTAGCACACCATCTTCCAACATTACTGTCCAAGTGTAATGCAGGAAGATGGTGTGTTACAGTATAACCCTAACCCTAACTCTAACCCTAGCCCTGTATATCGCTAAAGCCGAGTGATTTGTACAGGATGTCGCTATAACTGAGTGTTGGGCGAAGTATATCCCTAAAAGCGAGTGTCTTGAATAGTAGTATATCGCTAAAACCGAGTGTGGTTTGTGCAGTATGTCGCTATAACCGAGCGTTTTGCGTAGTATGTCAATAAAACCGACTGTTTGAGCAGTATCTCGCTTGTACCGATTGTTTGAGCAGTATGTCGCTCGTACCGATTGTTTTGGGAAGTGGGATACTGGAATCTGGTGTGTTTCCCAAGTATGTCGCTAAAACCGAATGTTTTTTTACAGTATATCGCTATACCCGAGTGTTATGTGTAGTAAATCCTTAAAACAGAGTGTTTCGAGTAGTATGTCGTTAGAACCGAGTGTTTTGCTTAATCAAATTATCGAACCATGTGTGTTTGTGTTGTATATCGCTAAAGCCGAGTGATTTGTAGAGTATGCCGCTATAACTAAGTGTATGATGTAGTATATCCCTAAAAGCGAGTGTTTTAAGTAGTATATCGCTAAACCGCGTGTTTTATACAGTATGTCGCTTGAACCGAATGTTTTGTGTATTTTGTACCTAAAACCGGGTGTTTTTAGCAGTATATCGCTTGTACCGAGTGTTTTGGTTAATAAAATGATCGAATCTGTTTGTGTTGTATATCGCTCAAGCCGAGTGATTTGTACAGGATGTCGCTATAACTGAGTGTTTGGTGTAATATATCCCTAAAAGCGAGTGTCTTGAATAGTATATCGCTAAAACCGATTGTGGTTTGTGCAGTATATCGCTATAACGGGGTGTTATGTGTAGTAAATCCTTAAAACAGAGTGTTTTTAGTATTATATCGTTAGAACCGAGTGTTTTGGTTAATAAAACGATCGAAACATGTGTTTGTGTTGCAAATCCCTAAAGCCGAGTGGTGTGTAGATTATGCCGCTATAACTAAGCGTTTGATGTAGTATATCCCTAAAAGCGAGTGTTTTAAGTAGTATATCGCTAAAACCGCATGTTGTATACAGTATGTCGCTTGAACCGAATGTTTTGTGTACTTTGTACCTAAAACCGGGTGTTTTTAGCAGTATATCGCTTGTACCGAGTGTTTTGGTTAATAAAATGATCGAATCATGTCTGTTTTTGTTGTATTTGTACAGGATATCGCTATAACTGACTGTTGGGTGAAGTATATCCCTAAAAGCGAATGTTTTTAGTAGTATGTCCCTAAATACGAGTGTTTTGAGCAGTATATCGGTAGAACCGAGTGTTTTGTACAGTATATCCCTATAACCGAGTGCTTCGTGTAGTATATCCCTAAAAGTGAGTGTTTCGAGTAGCATATCGGTAGAACCGAGTGTTTTGGTCAGGAAAATGATCGCATCATGTCTGTTTGTGTCGTATATCGCTAAAGCCGAGTGTTTTGTACCGTATGTCGTTATAACCGCGTGTTTTGTATAGTAAATCCCTAAAACCGAGTGTTTTGAGCAGTATATCGGTAGAACCGAGTGTTTCGTTCAAGCAAATGATCGAATCATGTTTGTTTGTGTTCTATATCACTACAGCCGAGTGTTTTGTACCGTATGTCGCTATAACTGAGTGTTTGGTGTAATATATCCCTAAAAACGAGTGTCTCGAATAGTATATCGCTAAAACCGAGTGTGGTTTGTGCAGCATGTCGCTATAACCGAGCGTTTTGCGTAGTATGTCAATAAAACCGACTGTTTGAGCAGTATGTCGCTCGTACCGATTGTTTTGGGAAGTGAGATACTGGAATCTGATGTATTTCCCTAGTATGTCGCTAAAATCGAATGTTTTTTACAGTATATCGCTATACCCGAGTGTTATGTGTAGTAAATCCTTAAAACAGAGTGTTTCGAGTAGTATGTCGTTAGAACCGAGTGTTTTGCTTAATCAAATTATCGAACCATGTGTGTTTGTGTTGTATATCGCTAAATCCGAGTGATTTGTAGAGTATGCCGCTATAACTAAGTGTTTGATGTAGTATATCCCTAAAAGCGAATGTTTTAAGTAGTATATCGCTAAAACCGCGTGTTTTATACAGTATGTCGCTTGAACCGAATGTTTTGTGTATTTTGTACCTAAAACCGGGTGTTTTTAGCAGTATATCGCTTGTACCGAGTGTTTTGGTTAATAAAATGATCGAATCTGTTTGTGTTGTATATCGCTCAAGCCGAGTGATTTGTACAGGATGTCGCTATAACTGAGTGTTTGGAGTAATATATCCCTAAAAGCGAGTGTCTTAAATAGTATATCGCTAAAACCGATTGTGGTTTGTGCAGTATATCGCTATAACGGGGTGTTATGTGTAGTAAATCCTTAAAACAGAGTGTTTTTAGTATTATATCGTTAGAACCGAGTGCTTTGGTTAATAAAACGATCGAAACATGTGTTTGTGTTGCATATCCCTAAAGCCGAGTGGTGTGTAGATTATGCCGCTATAACTAAGCGTTTGATGTAGTATATCCCTAAAAGCGAGTGTTTTAAGTAGTATATCGCTAAAACCGCATGTTGTATACAGTATGTCGCTTGAACCGAATGTTTTGTGTACTTTGTACCTAAAACCGGGTGTTTTTAGCAGTATATCGCTTGTACCGAGTGTTTTGGTTAATAAAATGATCGAATCATGTCTGTTTTTGTTGTATTTGTACAGGATATCGCTGTAACTGACTGTTGGGTGAAGTATATCCCTAAAAGCGAATGTTTTTAGTAGTATGTCCCTAAATACGAGTGTTTTGAGCAGTATATCGGTAGAACCGAGTGTTTTGTACAGTATATCCCTATAACCGAGTGCTTCGTGTAGTATATCCCTAAAAGTGAGTGTTTCGAGTAGCATATCGGTAGAACCGAGTGTTTTGGCCAAGAAAATGATCGAATCATGTCTGTTTGTGTCGTATATCGCTAAAGCCGAGTGTTTTGTGCCGTATGTCGTTATAACCGCGTGTTTTGTATAGTAAATCCCTAAAACCGAGTGTTTTGAGCAGTATATCGGTAGAACCGAGTGATTTGTTCAAGAAAATGATCGAATCATGTTTGTTTGTGTTCTATGTCACTGCAGCCGAGTGTTTTGTACCGTATGTCGCTATAACTGAGTGTTTGGTGTAATATACCCCTAAAACCGAGTGTGGTTTGTGCAGTATGTCGCTATAACCGAGCATTTTGTGTAGTATGTCAATAAAACCGACTGTTCGAGCAGTATGTCGCTCGTACCGATTGTTTTGGGAAGTGGGATACTGGAATCTGGTGTGTTTCCCTAGTATGTCGCTAAAACCGAGTGTTTTTTACAGTATATCGCTATACCCGAGTGTTATGTGTAGTAAATCCTTAAAACAGAGTGTTTTGAGTAGTATGTCGTTAGAACCGAGTGTTTTGGTTAATAAAATTATCGAACCATGTGTGTTTGTGTTGTATATCGCTAAAGCCGAGTGATTTGTAGAGCATGCCGCTATAACTAAGTGGTTGATGTGGTATATCCCTAAAAGCGAGTGTTTTAAGTAATATATCGCTAAAACTGCGTGTTTTATACAGTATGTCGCTTGAACCGAATGTTTTGTGTACTTTGTACCTAAAACCGGGTGTTTTTAGCAGTATATCCCTTGTACCGAGTGTTTTGGTTAATAAAATGATCGAATCATGTCTGTTTGTGTTGTATATCGCTAAAGCCGAGTGATTTGTAGAGTATGTCGATATCACCGAGTGTTTTGTACAGTATATCCCTATATCCGAGTGCTTCGTGTAGTATATCCCTAAACGCGAGTGTTTTGCGTAGCATATCGGTAGAACCGAGTGTTTTGGTCAAGAAAATGATCGAATCATGTCTGTTTGTGTCGTATATCGCTAAAGCCGTGTGTTTTGTACCGTATGTCGTTATAACCGCGTGTTTTGTATAGTAAATCCCTAAAACCGATAGTTTTGAGCAGTATATCGGTAGAACCGAGTGTTTTGGTTAATAAAATGATCGAATCATGTCTGTTTGTGTTGTTTTTGTACAGGATGTTGCTATAACTGAGTGTTGGGTGATTTATATCCCTAAAAGCGAATGTTTTAGTAGTATGTCCCTAAATACGAGTGTTTTGAGCAGTATATCGGTAGAACCGAGTGATTTGTAGAGTATGCCGCTATTACCGAGTGTTTTGTACAGTATATACCTATAACCGAGTGCTTCGTGTGGTATATCCCTAAAAGCGAGTGTTTTGAGTAGCATATCGGTAGAACCGAGTGTTTTGTTCAAGAAAATGATCGAATCATGTCTGTTTGTGTCGTATATCGCTAAAGCCGTGTGTTTTGTACCGTATGTCGTTATAACCGCGTGTTTTGTATAGTAAATCCCTAAAACCGAGTGTTTTGAGCAGTATATCGGTAGAACCGAGTGATTTGTTCAAGAAAATGATCGAATCATGTTTGTTTGTGTTCTATGTCACTGCAGCCGAGTGTTTTGTACCGTATGTCGCTATAACTGAGTGTTTGGTGTAATATACCCCTAAAACCGAGTGTGGTTTGTGCAGTATGTCGCTATAACCGAGCGTTTTGTGTAGTATGTCAATAAAACCGACTGTTCGAGCAGTATGTCGCTCGTACCGATTGTTTTGGGAAGTGGGATACTGGAATCTGGTGTGTTTCCCTAGTATGTCGCTAAAACCGAGTGTTTTTTTACAGTATATCGCTATACCCGAGTGTTATGTGTAGTAAATCCTTAAAACAGAGTGTTTTGAGTAGTATGTCGTTAGAACCGAGTGTTTTGGTTAATAAAATTATCGAACCATGTGTATTTGTGTTGTATATCGCTAAAGCCGAGTAATTTGTAGAGCATGCCGCTATAACTAAGTGGTTGATGTGGTATATCCCTAAAAGCGAGTGTTTTAAGTAATATATCGCTAAAACTGCGTGTTTTATACAGTATGTCGCTTGAACCGAATGTTTTGTGTACTTTGTACCTAAAACCGGGTGTTTTTAGCAGTATATCCCTTGTACCGAGTGTTTTGGTTAATAAAATGATCGAATCATGTCTGTTTGTGTTGTATATCGCTAAAGCCGAGTGATTTGTAGAGTATGTCGATATCACCGAGTGTTTTGTACAGTATATCCCTATATCCGAGTGCTTCGTGTAGTATATCCCTAAACGCGAGTGTTTTGCGTAGCATATCGGTAGAACCGAGTGTTTTGGTCAAGAAAATGATCGAATCATGTCTGTTTGTGTCGTATATCGCTAAAGCCGTGTGTTTTGTACCGTATGTCGTTATAACCGCGTGTTTTGTATAGTAAATCCCTAAAACCGATAGTTTTGAGCAGTATATCGGTAGAACCGAGTGTTTTGGTTAATAAAATGATCGAATCATGTCTGTTTGTGTTGTTTTTGTACAGGATGTTGCTATAACTGAGTGTTGGGTGATTTATATCCCTAAAAGCGAATGTTTTAGTAGTATGTCCCTAAATACGAGTGTTTTGAGCAGTATATCGGTAGAACCGAGTGATTTGTAGAGTATGCCGCTATTACCGAGTGTTTTGAACAGTATATACCTATAACCGAGTGCTTCGTGTGGTATATCCCTAAAAGCGAGTGTTTTGAGTAGCATATCGGTAGAACCGAGTGTTTTGTTCAAGAAAATGATCGAATCATGTCTGTTTGTGTCGTATATCGCTAAAGCCGTGTGTTTTGTACCGTATGTCGTTATAACCGCGTGTTTTGTATAGTAAATCCCTGAAACCGATAATTTTGAGCAGTATATCGGTAGAACCGAGTGTTTCGTTCAAGAAAATGATCGAATCATGTTTGTTTGTGTTCAATATCACTACAGCCGAGTGTTTTGTACCTATGTCGCTAGAACTGAGTGTTGGGTGTAGTATTTCCCTAAAAGCGAGTGTCTTGAATAGTATATCGCTAAAACCGAGTGTGGTTTGTGCAGTATGTCGCTATAACCGAGCGTTTTGCGTAGTATGTCAATAAAACCGACTGTTTGAGCAGTATGTCGCTCGTACCGATTGTTTTGGGAAGTGGGATACTGGAATCTGGTGTGTTTCCCTAGTATGTCGCAAAAACCGAGTGTTTTTTTACAGTATATCGCTATACCCGAGTATTATGTGTAGTAAATCCTTAAAACAGTGTGTTGTGAGTAGTATGTCGTTAGAACCGAGTGTTTTGGTTAATAAAATTATCGAACCATGTGTGTTTGTGTTGTATATCGCTAAAGCCGAGTGATTTGTAGAGCATGCCGCTATAACTAAGTGTTTGATGTAGTATATCCCTAAAAGCGAGTGTTTTAAGCAGTATATCGGTAGAACCGAGTGTTTCGTTCAAGAAAATGATCGAATCATGTTTGTTTGTGTTCTATATCACTACAGCCGAGTGTGTTGTACCGTATGTCGCTATAACTGAGTGTTGGGTGTAGTATGTCCCTAAAAGCAAGTGTCTTGAATAGTATATCGCTAAAACCGAGTGTGGTTTGTGCAGTATGTCGCTATAACCGAGCGTTTTGCGTAGTATGTCAATAAAACCGACTGTTTGAGCAGTATATCGCTCGTACCGAGTGTTTTGAGCAGTATGTCGCTCGTACCGATTGTTTTGGGAAATGGGATATTGGAATCTGGTGTGTTTCCCTAGTATGTCGCTAAAACCGAGTGTTTTTTGCAGTATATCGCTATAACCGAGTGTTATGTGTAGTAAATCCTTAAAACAGATTGTTTTGAGTAGTATATCGTTAGAACCGAGTGTTTGGTTCAGGAAAATGATCGAATCATGTTTGTTTGTGTTCTATATCACTACAGCCGAGTGATTTGTACAGGATGTCGCTATAACTGAGTGTTGGGTGAAGTATATCCCTAAAAGCGAATGTTTGTAGTAGTATGTCCCTAAGAGCGAGTGTTTTGAGCAGTATATCGGTAGAACCGAGTGATTTGTAGAGTATGCCGCTATCACCGATTCTTTTGTACAGTATATCCCTATAACCAAGTGCTTCGTGTAGTATATCCCTAAAAGCGAGTGTTTTGAATAGCATATCGGTTAAACCGAGTGTTTTGGTCAGGAAAATGATCGCATCATGTCTGTTTGTGTCGTATATCGCTAAAGCCGAGTGTTTTGTACCGTATGTCGTTATAACCGCGTGTTTTGTATAGTAAATCCCTAAAACCGAGTGTTTTGAGCAGTATATCGGTAGAACCGAGTGTTTCGTTCAAGCAAATGATCGAATCATGTTTGTTTGTGTTCTATATCACTACAGCCGAGTGTTTTGTACCGTATGTCGCTATAACTGAGTGTTTGGTGTAATATATCCCTAAAAACGAGTGTCTCGAATAGTATATCGCTAAAACCGAGTGTGGTTTGTGCAGCATGTCGCTATAACCGAGCGTTTTGCGTAGTATGTCAATAAAACCGACTGTTTGAGCAGTATGTCGCTCGTACCGATTGTTTTGGGAAGTGAGATACTGGAATCTGGTGTATTTCCCTAGTATGTCGCTAAAATCGAATGTTTTTTACAGTATATCGCTATACCCGAGTGTTATGTGTAGTAAATCCTTAAAACAGAGTGTTTCGAGTAGTATGTCGTTAGAACCGAGTGTTTGGCTTAATCAAATTATCGAACCATGTGTGTTTGTGTTGTATATCGCTAAATCCGAGTGATTTGTAGAGTATGCCGCTATAACTAAGTGTTTGATGTAGTATATCCCTAAAAGCGAATGTTTTAAGTAGTATATCGCTAAAACCGCGTGTTTTATACAGTATGTCGCTTGAACCGAATGTTTTGTGTACTTTGTACCTAAAACCGGGTGTTTTTAGCAGTATATCCCTTGTACCGAGTGTTTTGGTTAATAAAATGATCGAATCATGTCTGTTTGTGTTGTATATCGCTAAAGCCGAGTGATTTGTACAGGATGTCGCTGTAACTGAGTGTTGGGTGAAGTATATCCCTAAAAGCGAATGTTGTTAGTAGTATGTCCCTAAAAGCGAGTGTTTTGAGCAGTATATCGGTAGAACCGAGTGATTTTTAGAGTATATCCCTATAACCGAGTGCTTCGTGTAGTATATCCCTAAAAGCGAGTGTTTTGAGTAGCATATAAGTAGAACCGAGTGTTTTGGTCAAGAAAATGATCGAATCATGTCTGTTTGTGTCGTATATCGCTAAAGCCGAGTGTTTTGTACCGTATGTCGCTATAACTGACTGTTTGGTGTAATATATCCTTAAAAACGAGTGTCTTGAATGGTATATCGCTAAAACCGAGTGTGGTTTGTGCAGTATGTCGCTATAACCGAGCGTTTTGCGCAGTATGTCAATAAAACCGATTCTTTGAGCAGTATGTCGCTCGTACCGATTGTTTTGGGAAGTGGGATACTGGAATCTGGTGTGTTTCCCTAGTATGTCGCTAAAACCGAATGTTTTTTACAGTATATCGCTATACCCGAGTGTTATGTGTAGTAAATCCTTAAAACAGAGTGTTTTGAGTAGCATATCGGTAGAACCGAGTGTTTTGGTCAAGAAAATGATCGAATCATGTCTGTTTGTGTCGTATATCGCTAAAGCCGTGTGTTTTGTACCGTATGTCGTTATAACCGCGTGTTTTGTATAGTAAATCCCTGAAACCGATAATTTTGAGCAGTATATCGGTAGAACCGAGTGTTTCGTTCAAGAAAATGATCGAATCATGTTTGTTTGTGTTCAATATCACTACAGCCGAGTGTTTTGTACCTATGTCGCTAGAACTGAGTGTTGGGTGTAGTATTTCCCTAAAAGCGAGTGTCTTGAATAGTATATCGCTAAAACCGAGTGTGGTTTGTGCAGTATGTCGCTATAACCGAGCGTTTTGCGTAGTATGTCAATAAAACCGACTGTTTGAGCAGTATGTCGCTCGTACCGATTGTTTTGGGAAGTGGGATACTGGAATCTGGTGTGTTTCCCTAGTATGTCGCAAAAACCGAGTGTTTTTTTACAGTATATCGCTATACCCGAGTATTATGTGTAGTAAATCCTTAAAACAGAGTGTTGTGAGTAGTATGTCGTTAGAACCGAGTGTTTTGGTTAATAAAATTATCGAACCATGTGTGTTTGTGTTGTATATCGCTAAAGCCGAGTGATTTGTAGAGCATGCCGCTATAACTAGGTGTTTGATGTAGTATATCCCTAAAAGCGAGTGTTTTAAGCAGTATATCGGTAGAACCGAGTGTTTCGTTCAAGAAAATGATCGAATCATGTTTGTTTGTGTTCTATATCACTACAGCCGAGTGTGTTGTACCGTATGTCGCTATAACTGAGTGTTGGGTGTAGTATGTCCCTAAAAGCGAGTGTCTTGAATAGTATATCGCTAAAACCGAGTGTGGTTTGTGCAGTATGTCGCTATAACCGAGCGTTTTGCGTAGTATGTCAATAAAACCGACTGTTTGAGCAGTATATCGCTCGTACCGAGTGTTTTGAGCAGTATGTCGCTCGTACCGATTGTTTTGGGAAATGGGATATTGGAATCTGGTGTGTTTCCCTAGTATGTCGCTAAAACCGAGTGTTTTTTGCAGTATATCGCTATAACCGAGTGTTATGTGTAGTAAATCCTTAAAACAGATTGTTTTGAGTAGTATATCGTTAGAACCGAGTGTTTGGTTCAAGAAAATGATCGAATCATGTTTGTTTGTGTTCTATATCACTACAGCCGAGAGATTTGTACAGGATGTCGCTATAACTGAGTGTTGGGTGAAGTATATCCCTAAAAGCGAATGTTTGTAGTAGTATGTCCCTAAGAGCGAGTGTTTTGAGCAGTATATCGGTAGAACCGAGTGATTTGTAGAGTATGCCGCTATCACCGATTCTTTTGTACAGTATATCCCTATAACCAAGTGCTTCGTGTAGTATATCCCTAAAAGCGAGTGTTTTGAATAGCATATCGGTTAAACCGAGTGTTTTGGTCAGGAAAATGATCGCATCATGTCTGTTTGTGTCGTATATCGCTAAAGCCGAGTGTTTTGTACCGTATGTCGTTATAACCGCGTGTTTTGTATAGTAAATCCCTAAAACCGAGTGTTTTGAGCAGTATATCGGTAGAACCGAGTGTTTCGTTCAAGCAAATGATCGAATCATGTTTGTTTGTGTTCTATATCACTACAGCCGAGTGTTTTGTACCGTATGTCGCTATAACTGAGTGTTTGGTGTAATATATCCCTAAAAACGAGTGTCTCGAATAGTATATCGCTAAAACCGAGTGTGGTTTGTGCAGCATGTCGCTATAACCGAGCGTTTTGCGTAGTATGTCAATAAAACCGACTGTTTGAGCAGTATGTCGCTCGTACCGATTGTTTTGGGAAGTGAGATACTGGAATCTGGTGTATTTCCCTAGTATGTCGCTAAAATCGAATGTTTTTTACAGTATATCGCTATACCCGAGTGTTATGTGTAGTAAATCCTTAAAACAGAGTGTTTCGAGTAGTATGTCGTTAGAACCGAGTGTTTTGCTTAATCAAATTATCGAACCATGTGTGTTTGTGTTGTATATCGCTAAATCCGAGTGATTTGTAGAGTATGCCGCTATAACTAAGTGTTTGATGTAGTATATCCCTAAAAGCGAATGTTTTAAGTAGTATATCGCTAAAACCGCGTGTTTTATACAGTATGTCGCTTGAACCGAATGTTTTGTGTACTTTGTACCTAAAACCGGGTGTTTTTAGCAGTATATCCCTTGTACCGAGTGTTTTGGTTAATAAAATGATCGAATCATGTCTGTTTGTGTTGTATATCGCTAAAGCCGAGTGATTTGTACAGGATGTCGCTGTAACTGAGTGTTGGGTGAAGTATATCCCTAAAAGCGAATGTTGTTAGTAGTATGTCCCTAAAAGCGAGTGTTTTGAGCAGTATATCGGTAGAACCGAGTGATTTTTAGAGTATATCCCTATAACCGAGTGCTTCGTGTAGTATATCCCTAAAAGCGAGTGTTTTGAGTAGCATATAAGTAGAACCGAGTGTTTTGGTCAAGAAAATGATCGAATCATGTCTGTTTGTGTCGTATATCGCTAAAGCCGAGTGTTTTGTACCGTATGTCGCTATAACTGACTGTTTGGTGTAATATATCCTTAAAAACGAGTGTCTTGAATGGTATATCGCTAAAACCGAGTGTGGTTTGTGCAGTATGTCGCTATAACCGAGCGTTTTGCGCAGTATGTCAATAAAACCGATTCTTTGAGCAGTATGTCGCTCGTACCGATTGTTTTGGGAAGTGGGATACTGGAATCTGGTGTGTTTCCCTAGTATGTCGCTAAAACCGAATGTTTTTTACAGTATATCGCTATACCCGAGTGTTATGTGTAGTAAATCCTTAAAACAGAGTGTTTTGAGTAGCATATCGGTAGAACCGAGTGTTTTGGTCAAGAAAATGATCGAATCATGTCTGTTTGTGTCGTATATCGCTAAAGCCGTGTGTTTTGTACCGTATGTCGTTATAACCGCGTGTTTTGTATAGTAAATCCCTGAAACCGATAATTTTGAGCAGTATATCGGTAGAACCGAGTGTTTCGTTCAAGAAAATGATCGAATCATGTTTGTTTGTGTTCAATATCACTACAGCCGAGTGTTTTGTACCTATGTCGCTAGAACTGAGTGTTGGGTGTAGTATTTCCCTAAAAGCGAGTGTCTTGAATAGTATATCGCTAAAACCGAGTGTGGTTTGTGCAGTATGTCGCTATAACCGAGCGTTTTGCGTAGTATGTCAATAAAACCGACTGTTTGAGCAGTATGTCGCTCGTACCGATTGTTTTGGGAAGTGGGATACTGGAATCTGGTGTGTTTCCCTAGTATGTCGCAAAAACCGAGTGTTTTTTTACAGTATATCGCTATACCCGAGTATTATGTGTAGTAAATCCTTAAAACAGAGTGTTGTGAGTAGTATGTCGTTAGAACCGAGTGTTTTGGTTAATAAAATTATCGAACCATGTGTGTTTGTGTTGTATATCGCTAAAGCCGAGTGATTTGTAGAGCATGCCGCTATAACTAAGTGTTTGATGTAGTATATCCCTAAAAGCGAGTGTTCTAAGCAGTATATCGCTCGTACCGAGTGTTTTGAGCAGTATGTCGCTCGTACCGATTGTTTTGGGAAATGGGATATTGGAATCTGGTGTGTTTCCCTAGTATGTCGCTAAAACCGAGTGTTTTTTGCAGTATATCGCTATAACCGAGTGTTATGTGTAGTAAATCCTTAAAACAGATTGTTTTGAGTAGTATATCGTTAGAACCGAGTGTTTTGTTCAAGAAAATGATCGAATCATGTTTGTTTGTGTTCTATATCACTACAGCCGAGTGATTTGTACAGGATGTCGCTATAACTGAGTGTTGGGTGAAGTATATCCCTAAAAGCGAATGTTTGTAGTAGTATGTCCCTAAGAGCGAGTGTTTTGAGCAGTATATCGGTAGAACCGAGTGATTTGTAGAGTATGCCGCTATTACCGATTCTTTTGTACAGTATATCCCTATAACCAAGTGCTTCGTGTAGTATATCCCTAAAAGCGAGTGTTTTGAATAGCATATCGGTTAAACCGAGTGTTTTGGTCAGGAAAATGATCGCATCATGTCTGTTTGTGTCGTATATCGCTAAAGCCGAGTGTTTTGTACCGTATGTCGTTATAACCGCGTGTTTTGTATAGTAAATCCCTAAAACCGAGTGTTTTGAGCAGTATATCGGTAGAACCGAGTGTTTCGTTCAAGCAAATGATCGAATCATGTTTGTTTGTGTTCTATATCACTACAGCCGAGTGTTTTGTACCGTATGTCGCTATAACTGAGTGTTTGGTGTAATATATCCCTAAAAACGAGTGTCTCGAATAGTATATCGCTAAAACCGAGTGTGGTTTGTGCAGCATGTCGCTATAACCGAGCGTTTTGCGTAGTATGTCAATAAAACCGACTGTTTGAGCAGTATGTCGCTCGTACCGATTGTTTTGGGAAGTGAGATACTGGAATCTGGTGTATTTCCCTAGTATGTCGCTAAAATCGAATGTTTTTTACAGTATATCGCTATACCCGAGTGTTATGTGTAGTAAATCATTAAAACAGAGTGTTTCGAGTAGTATGTCGTTAGAACCGAGTGTTTTGGTTAATAAAACGATCGAAACATGTGTTTGTGTTGCATATCCCTAAAGCCGAGTGGTGTGTAGATTATGCCGCTATAACTAAGCGTTTGATGTAGTATATCCCTAAAAGCGAGTGTTTTAAGTAGTATATCGCTAAAACCGCATGTTGTATACAGTATGTCGCTTGAACCGAATGTTTTGTGTACTTTGTACCTAAAACCGGGTGTCTTTAGCAGTATATCGCTTGTACCGAGTGTTTTGGTTAATAAAATGATCGAATCATGTCTGTTTTTGTTGTATTTGTACAGGATATCGCTATAACTGACTGTTGGGTGAAGTATATCCCTAAAAGCGAATGTTTTTAGTAGTATGTCCCTAAATACGAGTGTTTTGAGCAGTATATCGGTAGAACCGAGTGTTTTGTACAGTATATCCCTATAACCGAGTGCTTCGTGTAGTATATCCCTAAAAGTGAGTGTTTCGAGTAGCATATCGGTAGAACCGAGTGTTTTGGCCAAGAAAATGATCGAATCATGTCTGTTTGTGTCGTATATCGCTAAAGCCGAGTGTTTTGTGCCGTATATCGTTATAACCGCGTGTTTTGTATAGTAAATCCCTAAAACCGAGTGTTTTGAGCAGTATATCGGTAGAACCGAGTGTTTTGTTCAAGAAAATGATCGAATCATGTTTGTTTGTGTTCTATGTCACTGCAGCCGAGTGTTTTGTACTGTATGTCGCTATAACTGAGTGTTTGGTGTAATATATCCCTAAAACCGAGTGTGGTTTGTGCAGTATGTCGCTATAACCGAGCGTTTTGTGTAGTATGTCAATAAAACCGACTGTTTGAGCAGTATGTCGCTCGTACCGATTGTTTTGGGAAGTGGGATACTGGAATCTGGTGTGTTTCCCTAGTATGTCGCTAAAACCGAATGTTTTTTACAGTATATCGCTATACCCGAGTGTTATGTGTAGTAAATCCTTAAAACAGAGTGTTTCGAGTAGTATGTCGTTAGAACCGAGTGTTTTGCTTAATCAATTTATCGAACCATGTGTGTTTGTGTTGTATATCGCAAAAGCCGAGTGATTTGTAGAGTATGCCGCTATAACTAAGTGTATGATGTAGTATATCCCTAAAAGCGAGTGTTTTAAGTAGTATATCTCTAAAACCGCGTGTTTTATACAGTATGTCGCTTGAACCGAATGTTTTGTGTATTTTGTACCTCAAACCGGGTGTTTTTAGCAGTATATCGCTTGTACCGAGTGTTTGGTTAATAAAATGATCGAATCTGTTTGTGTTGTATATCGCTCAAGCCGAGTGATTTGTACAGGATGTCGCTATAACTGAGTGTTTGGTGTAATATATCCCTAAAAGCGAGTGTCTTGAATAGTATATCGCTAAAACCGAGTGTGGTTTGTGCAGTATATCGCTATAACGGAGTGTTATGTGTAGTAAATCATTAAAACAGAGTGTTTCGAGTAGTATGTCGTTAGAACCGAGTGTTTTGCTTAATCAAATTATCGAACCATGTGTGTTTGTGTTGTATATCGCTAAATCCGAGTGATTTGTAGAGTATGCCGCTATAACTAAGTGTTTGATGTAGTATATCCCTAAAAGCGAATGTTTTAAGTAGTATATCGCTAAAACCGCGTGTTTTATACAGTATGTGGCTTGAACCGAATGTTTTGTGTACTTTGTACCTAAAACCGGGTGTTTTTAGCAGTATATCCCTTGTACCGAGTGTTTTGGTTAATAAAATGATCGAATCATGTCTGTTTGTGTTGTATATCGCTAAAGCCGAGTGATTTGTACAGGATGTCGCTGTAACTGAGTGTTGGGTGAAGTATATCCCTAAAAGCGAATGTTGTTAGTAGTATGTCCCTAAAAGCGAGTGTTTTGAGCAGTATATCGGTAGAACCGAGTGATTTGTAGAGTATGCCGCTATTACCGAGTGTTTTGTACAGTATATCCCTATAACCGAGTGCTTCGTGTAGTATATCCCTAAAAGCGAGTGTTTTGAGTAGCATATAAGTAGAACCGAGTGTTTTGGTCAAGAAAATGATCGAATCATGTCTGTTTGTGTCGTATATCGCTAAAGCCGAGTGTTTTGTACCGTATGTCGCTATAACTGAGTGTTTGGTGTAATATATCCCTAAAAACGAGTGTCTCGAATAGTATATCGCTAAAACCGAGTGTGGTTTGTGCAGCATGTCGCTATAACCGAGCGTTTTGCGTAGTATGTCAATAAAACCGACTGTTTGAGCAGTATGTCGCTCGTACCGATTGTTTTGGGAAGTGAGATACTGGAATCTGGTGTATTTCCCTAGTATGTCGCTAAAACCGAGTGTGGTTTGTGCAGTATATCGCTATAACGGGGTGTTATGTGTAGTAAATCCTTAAAACAGAGTGTTTTTAGTATTATATCGTTAGAACCGAGTGTTTTGGTTAATAAAACGATCGAAACATGTGTTTGTGTTGCATATCCCTAAAGCCGAGTGGTGTGTAGATTATGCCGCTATAACTAAGCGTTTGATGTAGTATATCCCTAAAAGCGAGTGTTTTAAGTAGTATATCGCTAAAACCGCATGTTGTATACAGTATGTCGCTTGAACCGAATGTTTTGTGTACTTTGTACCTAAAACCGGGTGTCTTTAGCAGTATATCGCTTGTACCGAGTGTTTTGGTTAATAAAATGATCGAATCATGTCTGTTTTTGTTGTATTTGTACAGGATATCGCTATAACTGACTGTTGGGTGAAGTATATCCCTAAAAGCGAATGTTTTTAGTAGTATGTCCCTAAATACGAGTGTTTTGAGCAGTATATCGGTAGAACCGAGTGTTTTGTACAGTATATCCCTATAACCGAGTGCTTCGTGTAGTATATCCCTAAAAGTGAGTGTTTCGAGTAGCATATCGGTAGAACCGAGTGTTTTGGCCAAGAAAATGATCGAATCATGTCTGTTTGTGTCGTATATCGCTAAAGCCGAGTGTTTTGTGCCGTATGTCGTTATAACCGCGTGTTTTGTATAGTAAATCCCTAAAACCGAGTGTTTTGAGCAGTATATCGGTAGAACCGAGTGTTTTGTTCAAGAAAATGATCGAATCATGTTTGTTTGTGTTCTATGTCACTGCAGCCGAGTGTTTTGTACCGTATGTCGCTATAACTGAGTGTTTGGTGTAATATATCCCTAAAACCGAGTGTGGTTTGTGCAGTATGTCGCTATAACCGAGCGTTTTGTGTAGTATGTCAATAAAACCGACTGTTTGAGCAGTATGTCGCTCGTACCGATTGTTTTGGGAAGTGGGATACTGGAATCTGGTGTGTTTCCCTAGTATGTCGCTAAAACCGAGTGTTTTTTTACAGTATATCGCTATACCCGAGTGTTATGTGTAATAAATCCTTAAAACAGAGTGTTTTGAGTAGTATGTCGTTAGAACCGAGTGTTTTGGTTAATAAAATTATCGAACCATGTGTGTTTGTGTTGTATATCGCTAAAGCCGAGTGATTTGTAGAGCATGCCGCTATAACTAAGTGGTTGATGTGGTATATCCCTAAAAGCGAGTGTTTTAAGTAATATATCGCTAAAACTGCGTGTTTTATACAGTATGTCGCTTGAACCGAATGTTTTGTGTACTTTGTACCTAAAACCGGGTGTTTTTAGCAGTATATCCCTTGTACCGAGTGTTTTGGTTAATAAAATGATCGAATCATGTCTGTTTGTGTTGTATATCGCTAAAGCCGAGTGATTTGTACAGGATGTCGCTGTAACTGAGTGTTGGGTGAAGTATATCCCTAAAAGCGAATGTTGTTAGTAGTATGTCGGTAAAAGAGAGTGTTTTGAGCAGTATATCGGTAGAACCGAGTGATTTTTAGAGTATATCCCTATAACCGAGTGCTTCGTGTAGTATATCCCTAAAAGCGAGTGTTTTGAGTAGCATATAAGTAGAACCGACTGTTTTGGTCAAGAAAATGATCGAATCATGTCTGTTTGTGTCGTATATCGCTAAAGCCGAGTGTTTTGTACCGTATGTCGCTATAACTGACTGTTTGGTGTAATATATCCTTAAAAACGAGTGTCTTGAATGGTATATCGCTAAAACCGAGTGTGGTTTGTGCAGTATGTCGCTATAACCGAGCGTTTTGCGCAGTATGTCAATAAAACCGATTCTTTGAGCAGTATGTCGCTCGTACCGATTGTTTTGGGAAGTGGGATACTGGAATCTGGTGTGTTTCCCTAGTATGTCGCTAAAACCGAATGTTTTTTACAGTATATCGCTATACCCGAGTGTTATGTGTAGTAAATCCTTAAAACAGAGTGTTTCGAGTAGTATGTCGTTAGAACCGAGTGTTTTGCTTAATCAATTTATCGAACCATGTGTGTTTGTGTTGTATATCGCAAAAGCCGAGTGATTTGTAGAGTATGCCGCTATAACTAAGTGTATGATGTAGTATATCCCTAAAAGCGAGTGTTTTAAGTAGTATATCTCTAAAACCGCGTGTTTTATACAGTATGTCGCTTGAACCGAATGTTTTGTGTATTTTGTACCTCAAACCGGGTGTTTTTAGCAGTATATCGCTTGTACCGAGTGTTTTGGTTAATAAAATGATCGAATCTGTTTGTGTTGTATATCGCTCAAGCCGAGTGATTTGTACAGGATGTCGCTATAACTGAGTGTTTGGTGTAATATATCCCTAAAAGCGAGTTTCTTGAATAGTATATCGCTAAAACCGAGTGTGGTTTGTGCAGTATATCGCTATAACGGAGTGTTATGTGTAGTAAATCATTAAAACAGAGTGTTTCGAGTAGTATGTCGTTAGAACCGAGTGTTTTGCTTAATCAAATTATCGAACCATGTGTGTTTGTGTTGTATATCGCTAAATCCGAGTGATTTGTAGAGTATGCCGCTATAACTAAGTGTTTGATGTAGTATATCCCTAAAAGCGAATGTTTTAAGTAGTATATCGCTAAAACCGCGTGTTTTATACAGTATGTCGCTTGAACCGAATGTTTTGTGTACTTTGTACCTAAAACCGGGTGTTTTTAGCAGTATATCCCTTGTACCGAGTGTTTTGGTTAATAAAATGATCGAATCATGTCTGTTTGTGTTGTATATCGCTAAAGCCGAGTGATTTGTACAGGATGTCGCTGTAACTGAGTGTTGGGTGAAGTATATCCCTAAAAGCGAATGTTGTTAGTAGTATGTCGGTAAAAGAGAGTGTTTTGAGCAGTATATCGGTAGAACCGAGTGATTTTTAGAGTATATCCCTATAACCGAGTGCTTCGTGTAGTATATCCCTAAAAGCGAGTGTTTTGAGTAGCATATAAGTAGAACCGACTGTTTTGGTCAAGAAAATGATCGAATCATGTCTGTTTGTGTCGTATATCGCTAAAGCCGAGACAGGACAGGTCGGGATGAACCCATCCCATGCCAGCTTCTGACATAACATGACAAGTCAAACTGTCATTCAGACAGTTACTGACAAGACAGGACAGAACAGGACAAGTCAGACTGTCCTACAAACAGTTCCTGACGACACATAACAGGTCGGGATGAACCCATCCCGTGCAAGCTTCTGACATAACATGACAAGTCAAACTGTGATTCAGACAGTTACTGACAAGACAGGACAAATCGACATGAACCCCTCATACGCCAGCTTTCGACAGGACAGGACATGTCAAACTGTCCTACAGACAGTTACTGACGAGACAGGACAGGTCAAGATGAACCCATCCCATGCAAGCTTCTGACATAACATGACAAGTCAAACTGTGATTCAGACAGTTATTGACAAGACAGGACAGGTCGGGATGAACTCAACCCACGCCAGCTTTCGACATGACAGGACAAGCCAAACTGTGATTCAGACAGTTACTGACAAGACAGGACAGGTCGGGATGAACCCATCCCATGCCAGCTTCTGACATGACACGACAAGTCAAACTGTCCTACAGACAGTTACTGACGAGACAGGACAGGACGGGATGAACCCCTCCCACGCCAGCTTTCGACATGACAGGACAAGTCAAACTGTGAGTCAGACAGTTACTGACAAGACAGGACAGGTCGGGATGAACTCATCCCACGCCAGCTTTCGACATGACAGGACAAGTCAAACTGTGATTCACACAGTTACTGACGAGACAGGACAGGTCGGGATGAACCCATCCCATGCCGTCTTCTGACATGACACGACAAGTCAAACTGTCCTACAGACAGTTACTGACGAGACAGGACAGGACGGGATGAACCCCTCCCACGCCAGCTTTCGACATGACAAGACAAGTCAAACTGTGATTCAGACAGTTACTGACGAGACAGGACAGGTCGGGATGAACCCATCCCATGCCAGCTTCTGACATAACATTGCAAGTCAAATTGTCCTACAGACAGTTACTGACGAGGCAGGACAGGACGGGATGAATCCCTCCCACGCCAGCTTTCGACATGACAGGACAAGTCAAACTGTGATTCAGACAGTTACTGACAAGACAGGACAGGTCGGGATGAACCCATCCCATGCCAGCTTCTGACATGACATGACAAGTTAGACTGTCCTACAGACAGTTACTGACGAGACAGGACAGGACGGGATGAACCCCTCTCACGCCAGCTTTCGACAGGACAGGACAAATCAAACTGTCCAAGAGAAAGGCACTGACGAGACAGGACAGGTCGGGATGAACCCATCCCATGCAAGCTTCTGACCTAACATGACAAGTCAAGCTGTCATTCAGAGAGTTACTGACAAGACAGGACAGAACAGGACAAGTCAGACTGTCCTACAGACAGTTCCTGACGACACATAACAGGTCGGGATGAACCCATCCCATGCAAGCTTCTGACATAACATGACAAGTCAAACTGTGATTCAGACAGTTACTGACAAGACAGGACAAGTCGGAATAAACCCCTCCTACGCCAGCTTTCGACAGGACAGGACATGTTAAACTGTCCTACAGACAGTTACTGACGAGACAGGACAGGTCAAGATGAACCCATCCCATGCAAGCTTCTGACATAACATGACAAATCAAACTGTGATTCAGACAATTATTGACAAGACATGACAGGTCGGGATGAACTCATCCCACGCCAGCTTTCGACATGACAGGACAAGTCCTACTGTGATTCAGACAGTTACTGACAAGACAGGACAGGTCGGGATGAACCCATCCCATGCCAGCTTCTGACATGACATGACACGTTAAACTGTCCTACAGACAGTTACTGACGAGACAGGACAGGTCGGGATGGACCCCTCCCACGCCAGCTTTCGACAGGACAGGACAAATCAAACTGTCCAAGAGACAGTTACTGACGAGACAGGACAGGTCACGATGAACCCATCCCATGCCAGCTTCTGACCTAACATGACAAGTCAAACTGTCATTCAGACAGTTACGGACAAGACAGGACAGGACAGGACAAGTCAGACTGTCCTACAGACAGTTCCTGACGACACATAACAGGTCGGGATGAACCCATCCCATGCAAGCTTCTGACATAACATGACAAGTCAAACTGTGATTCAGACAGTTACTGACAAGACAGGACAAATCGAAATGAACCCCTCCCACGCCAGCTTTCGACAGGACAGGACATGTTAAACTGTCCTACAGACAGTTACTGACGAGACAGGACAGGTCAAGATGAACCCATCCCATGCAAGCTTCTGACATAACATGACAAGTCAAACTGTGATTCAGACAGTTACTGACGAGACAGGACAGGACGGGATGAACCCCTCCCACGCCAGCTTTCGACATGACAGGACAAGTCAAACTGTGGTTCAGACAGTTACTGACAAGACAGTACAGGTCGGGATGAACCCATCCCATGCCAGCTTCTGACATGACACGACAAGTGAAACTGTCCTACAAACAGTTACTGACGAGACAGGACAGGACGGGATGAACCCCTCCCACGCCAGCTTTCGACATGACAGGACAAATCAAACTGTGATTCAGACAGTTACGGACAAGACAGGACAGGTCGGGATGAACCCATCCCATGCCAGCTTCTGACATGACACGACAAGTGAAACTGTCCTACAAACAGTTACTGACGAGACAGGACAGGACGGAATGAACCCCTCCCACGCCAGCTTTCGACATGACAGGACAAATCAAACTGTGATTCAGACAGTTACTGACAAGACAGGACAGGTCGGGATGAACCCATCCCATGCCAGGTTCTGACATGACACGACAAGTCAAACTGTCCTACAGACAGTTAAAGACGAGACAGGACAGTACGGGATGAACCCCTCCCACGGCAGCTTTCGACATGACAGGACAAGTCAAAATGTGATTCAGACAGTTACGGACAAGACAGGACAGGTCGGGATGAACCCATCCCATGTAAGCTTCTGACATAACATGACAAGTCAAACTGTGATTCAGACAGTTACTGACAAGACAGGACAAATCGAAATGAACCCCTCCTACGCCAGCTTTCGACAGGACAGGACATGTCAAACTGTCCTACAGAAAGTTACGGACGAGACAGGACAGGTCAGGATGAACCCATCCCATGCAAGCTTCTGACATAACATGACAAGCCAAACTGTGATTCAGACAGTTATTAACAAGACAGGACAGGTCGGGATGAACTCATCCCATGCCAGCTTTCGACATGACAGGACAAGCCAAACTGTGTTTCAGACAGTTACTGACAAGACAGGACAGGTCGGGATGAACCCATCCCATGCCAGCTTCTGACATGACATGACAAGTTAAACTGTCCTACAGACAGTTACTGACGAGACAGGACAGGTCGGGATGGACCCCTCCCACGCCAGCTTTCGACAGGACAGGACAAATCAAACTGTCCAAGAGACAGTTACTGACGAGAGAGGACAGGTCGGGATGAACCCATCCCATGTAAGCTTCTGACATAACATGACAAGTCAAACTGTGATTCAGACAGTTACTGACAAGACAGGACAAATCGAAATGAACCCCTCCTACGCCAGCTTTCGACAGGACAGGACATGTCAAACTGTCCTACAGAAAGTTACGGACGAGACAGGACAGGTCAGGATGAACCCATTCCATGCAAGCTTCTGACATAACATGACAAGCCAAACTGTGATTCAGACAGTTATTAACAAGACAGGACAGGTCGGGATGAACTCATCCCATGCCAGCTTTCGACATGACAGGACAAGCCAAACTGTGTTTCAGACAGTTACTGACAAGACAGGACAGGTCGGGATGAACCCATCCCATGCCAGCTTCTGTCATGACATGACACGTTAAACTGTGATTCAGACAGTTACTGACAAGACAGGACAAATCGAAATGAACCCCTCATACGCCAGCTTTCGACAGGACAGGACATGTCAAACTGTCCTACAGACAGTAACTGACGAGACAGGACAGGTCAAGATGAACCCATCCCATGCAAGCTTCTGACATAACATGACAAGTCAAACTGTGATTCAGACAGTTACTGACAAGACAGGACAGGTCGGGATGAACCCATCCCATGCCAGCTTCTGACATGACACGACAAGTCAAACTGTCCTACAGACAGTTACTGACGAGACAGGACAGGACGGGATGAACCCCTCCCACGCCAGCTTTCGACATGACAGGACAAGCCAAACTGTGATTCAGACAGTTACTGACAAGACAGGACAGGTCGGGATGAACCCATCCCATGCCAGCTTCTGACATGACACGACAAGTCAAACTGTCCTACAGACAGTTACTGACGAGACAGGACAGGACGGGATGAACCCCTCCCACGCCAGCTTTCGACATGACAGGACAAGTCAAACTGTGAGTCAGACAGTTACTGACAAGACAGGACAGGTCGGGATGAACTCATCCCACGCCAGCTTTCGACATGACAGGACAAGTCAAACTGTCATTCAGACAGTTACTGACAAGACAGGACAGAACAGGACAAGTCAGACTGTCCTACAAACAGTTCCTGACGACACATAACAGGTCGGGATGAACCCATCCCGTGCAAGCTTCTGACATAACATGACAAGTCAAACTGTGATTCAGACAGTTACTGACAAGACAGGACAAATGGAAATGAACCCCTCATACGCCAGCTTTCGACAGGACAGGACATGTCAAACTGTCCTACAGACAGTTACTGACGAGACAGGACAGGTGAAGATGAACCCATCCCATGCAAGCTTCTGACATAACATGACAAGTCAAACTGTGATTCAGACAGTTATTGACAAGACAGGACAGGTCGGGATGAACTCAACCCACGCCAGCTTTCGACATGACAGGACAAGCCAAACTGTGATTCAGACAGTTACTGACAAGACATAACAGGTCGGGATGAACCCATCCCATGCCAGCTTCTGACATGACAAGACAAGTCAAACTGTCCTACAGACAGTTACTGACGAGACAGGACAGGACGGGATGAACCCATCCCATGCCAGCTTTCGACATGACAGGACAAGTCAAACTGTGATTCCGACAGTTACTGACAAGACAGGACAGGTCGGGGTGAACCCATCCCATGCCAGCTTCTGACATGACATGACAAGTTAAACTGTCCTACAGACAGTTACTGACGAGACAGGACAGGTCGGGATGGACCCCTCCCACGCCAGCTTTCGACAGGACAGGACAAATCAAACTGTCCAAGAGACAGTTACTGACGAGACAGGACAGGTCGGGATGAACCCATCCCATGTAAGCTTCTGACATAACATGACAAGTCAAACTGTGATTCAGACAGTTACTGACAAGACAGGACAAATCGAAATGAACCCCTCCTACGCCAGCTTTCGACAGGACAGGACATGCCAAACTGTCCTACAGACAGTTACTGACGAGACAGGACAGGTCAGGATGAACCCATCCCATGCAAGCTTCTGACATAACATGACAAGTCAAACTGTGATTCAGACAGTTATTAACAAGACAGGACAGGTCGGGATGAACTCATCCCATGCCAGCTTTCGACATGACAGGACAAGCCAAACTGTGTTTCAGACAGTTACTGACAAGACAGGACAGGTCGGGATGAACCCATCCCATGCCAGCTTCTGACATGACATGACACGTTAAACTGTGATTCAGACAGTTACTGACAAGACAGGACAAATCGAAATGAACCCCTCATAGGCCAGCTTTCGACAGGACAGGACATGTCAAACTGTCCTACAGACAGTAACTGACGAGACAGGACAGGTCAAGATGAACCCATCCCATGCAAGCTTCTGACATAACATGACAAGTCAAACTGTGATTCAGACAGTTATTGACAAGACAGGACAGGTCGGGATGAACTCAACCCACGCCAGCTTTCGACATGACAGGACAAGCCAAACTGTGATTCAGACAGTTACTGACAAGACAGGACAGGTCGGGATGAACCCATCCCATGCCAGCTTCTGACATGACACGACAAGTCAAACTGTCCTACAGACAGTTACTGACGAGACAGGACAGGACGGGATGAACCCCTCCCACGCCAGCTTTCGACATGACAGGACAAGTCAAACTGTGAGTCAGACAGTTACTGACAAGACAGGACAGGTCGGGATGAACTCATCCCACGCCAGCTTTCGACATGACAGGACAAGTCAAACTGTGATTCACACAGTTACTGACGAGACAGGACAGGTCGGGATGAACCCATCCCATGCCAGCTTCTGACATAACATGACAAGTCAAACTGTCATTCAGACAGTTACTGACAAGACAGGACAGAACAGGACAAGTCAGACTGTCCTACAAACAGTTCCTGACGACACATAACAGGTCGGATGAACCCATCCCGTGCAAGCTTCTGACATAACATGACAAGTCAAACTGTGATTCAGACAGTTACTGACAAGACAGGACAAATCGAAATGAACCCCTCATACGCCAGCTTTCGACAGGACAGGACATGTCAAACTGTCCTACAGACAGTTACTGACGAGACAGGACAGGTGAAGATGAACCCATCCCATGCAAGCTTCTGACATAACATGACAAGTCAAACTGTGATTCAGACAGTTATTGACAAGACAGGACAGGTCGGGATGAACTCAACCCACGCCAGCTTTCGACATGACAGGACAAGCCAAACTGTGATTCAGACAGTTACTGACAAGACAGGACAGGTCGGGATGAACCCATCCCATGCCAGCTTCTGACATGACACGACAAGTCAAACTGTCCTACAGACAGTTACTGACGAGACAGGACAGGACGGGATGAACCCCTCCCACGCCAGCTTTCGAAATGACAGGACAAGTCAAACTGTGAGTCAGACAGTAACTGACAAGACAGGACAGGTCGGGATGAACTCATCCCACGCCAGCATTCGACATGACAGGACAAGTCAAACTGTGATTCACACAGTTACTGACGAGACAGGACAGGTCGGGATGAACCCCTCCCATGCCATCTTCTGACATAACATGACAAGTCAAACTGTCATTCAGACAGTTACTGACAAGACAGGACAGAACAGGACAAGTCAGACTGTCCTACAAACAGTTCCTGACGACACATAACAGGTCGGGATGAACCCATCCCATGCAAGCTTCTGACATAACATGACAAGTCAAACTGTGATTCAGGCAGTTACTGACAAGACAGGACAAGTCGGAATGAACCCCTCCTACGCCAGCTTTCGACAGGACAGGACATGTTAAACTGTCCTACAGACAGTTACTGACGGGACAGGACAGGTCGGGATGAACCCATCCCATGCAAGCTTCTGACATAACATGACAAGTCAAACTGTGATTCAGACAGTTCTTGACAAGACAGGACAGGTCGGGATGAACCCATCCCATGCCAGCTTCTGACATGACACAACAAGTCAAACTGTCCTACAGACAGTTACTGACGAGACAGGACAGGACGGGATGAACCCCTCCCACGCCAGCTTTCGACATGACAGGACAAGTCAAACTGTGATTCTGACAGTTACTGACGAGACAAGACA
>CAXHSH010000019.1:0-33458 GCA_964019135.1 Arenicola marina
CCTGGAATGGAAAAAAAAATGTGTTGGCAGATGTGGTCAATAATACCAAATACAGTCAACCAATTGATATAAATATTTAAATGTCCTTTACAAAATAGACTGTCAGATTATTTGTTGATATTTCTAGTTTATACTATTATTATTCTATATGAAAAATATGTTAAAACTGAAAAAATAAGTTACTGTACTGCGTCTATTTGAGTCCTTGAACATTAAGTAACAATCTCATTTAATAACGATATTCAATGTTTTCCTCTTTAATTTCTTTTAGAAAGTATTGGAGTTGGATTTCTTCCTGGATATGTTGGGCGGCTCTTGCTTCAGAAGCTCCTATTTTAGACAGGATGGAGGGGGGGGAGGAGGGAGGGGAGGGGGGTGTGAAGTGACGCCTTCTCTCTCATTCTTGCTTCTACTGTGCAATCATTATATTGGAAAGCGATGTTGACCGGCGTTTCCAGCAGGTAACTATCTCCATCTGTTCTTTTCCATGACAATGCCGGATGCAGCAACGAAAGAAAACAGCAACGAAACACACTCTTTGTCCATGTAACACTAATGCAGTGGGCGACCGAACTGACGTCACGGATTGGTCACGTGACTGGGGTGATGGCTACTCAGACGCCAATGTGTGATAAAATGCAGTGTTAAAACAGTCTTGATAATTTGAGGAAGGGAAACAAATAATTGCACTCGCACAATGGAATACAGAACGTCACCTCTGCTTCCTTACCGTGTTAGCGACAGAGACGTTTACTTCAACTTGATTGCTTGATGTCTAGGAGAGATAGACTACCTTGCGTGATTCCTTTGCCCTTAAGGCTCGATGGAAACACTTAAATCCCACCCATAATCCTGATCCCTGATATCGATACTCTTCAGCAATCAGGTCTGAAGTTTCCTGAGGCGCCATTTCTAAAAGGCATACGCAATAAATTGTGTTGTTGATTGACATTGATTTCAATCAATCGGAATCAGATACCGGGGTCACACCTAGGACCAGCTCAGCTCAGCTCAGCGGAAACTGCTATGCTTGTCGCTGGCCATAGTGGGTACAATTCAGCTAGCCCCATCAGATGGCTTGTTATGGATTTTATATCGTTCTATTTCCATAACAACCACACCGTAGGTCCCCATGTTTGGTCCCAATCACCGTGAGAGGTCCACTTTATAAGTTGCTAGAGGTTTATATACAAAACACTCACCTTTAATTCTTACTTTTTTAGGTTCCAGAACATTGTCTTCCAGTAGTGTCCGACAGAAATAAGTTTCCTGCCACTAATACCTGCTCAATTATATTATTTTGTCCGCTAAAGAGTTTTGCTGACAAGTTTTGTTGTCTTGTGTTGTGTCGTCTTACGAGACGGCTAGATTTTGCTCGTTCCTTCCGGTAAACGCCCTTTGGCGAACTGGCTGCGCATTTCCCAAAGACCTGGTTCCGACATTCTTTCTGTTTATCAACAGTGACACGTGTTTTTCTGTCGGGTCTACAGAAAACAGGTGAGTAGATACGTGTCACTGTTGATAAAGTAGAACGGGAACCAGGTCTTTGACAAATGCGCAGCCAGTTCGCTAGAGGGCGTTGACCGGAAGGAACTAGCGACATCTAGTGGTCTCGTGGGACGAGACAACACAAGAAGACGGCAACGCTAGCCAGAAAAACTTGTTAGTGGACAAATGAATGAGTTGAGCCGGTGTTAGTTGCATCAAACGTATTTCAGTCGGACACTCCTTGAGGATAATGCTCCTGAACTTAAACAACTAAAACTTAGGAGGTACACTTTGGTGTCAAAACCTCCAGCAACTTGTAAAGTGGACATCTCACCGTTTTTTAGACTGAATATGGCGACCTACGCCGTGGCGGTAAGGGCGGCCTATCGTTCTGCCGTTACCATTAACGCCATCAAACGGGGCTACAGTTTAGCCATTGCGGCCTCCTGGAGATCATGGTGTTCTAGGCCAATTTTGTGAACGTATGGGTTAAACCGGGCGTATGGGATGAACACTATATGTGGAGCGATACATCGATGCCAAGTATAACCAAACCTCTGAAAATACAGGAAACTCATGTGGACTGAGAAATTACGCTGACACAGCAAAAAGGTGCATTCCTGCATGTCTCTCACTTCTTTCTGCACCGAATGTGTCATTCGTCGAGCTTAAAAAACTGGCTTCTCGGCTCAAATGAGAGTAAAACGCATTTATTACTCCTAGCATGGCGATGCACGGGATGACATCTTAAGAGTGGTGACTGGTATGCAACAAGAATTTCTCATTGGATTACTGCTGCAAAATTGGTGGCTGATTGTTAATTGGAACTGGCTGATGTGTTGTGACTGCCTTGAGCGCTTCTCGGCTTCCACGGAGGCCTACCCCCGACCGCCCACACTCTCCCTCTCCCTCACCCACACCCATACGCACACCCACACCTACATCCATACCCTCACTCACGCTATCCGTTCGTTCTCTCATTTTCGCTCCCTCTGTATATTAGGTTCCGCTGGCAATATGAAATGGATTATTGGACAGGCGGTCACCCATGATGACTATATTAGGCACTCCAGAGCCGTAGCCCGAATGCAGCGGCCGATATGAATGTGAAATCGACATCGGCATGAAATGAATTACTTCCTACAGGGCAAACGTTCTCGTCCTTATTTGACTCAACGCTTCGCCTCCGCCTCCTTACTGAAACATACCCCGCACCCCCTCCTTTGTCTACCCCTTACCCTCACCACCTCCCCTTATTGTTTACCCACCACCCTCACCCCCTCCCCACATTGACTATGGGGGTATCCTCACCCCTCCACCCACAGGGGCACCGCCAGCCTCAGAGACACTACAGTCAATGCGTCAATGGGTATAGTATTGTGAAAGCCTGGGGGCTGCTGGGCGTGGTGTGTCGAATGGCATAGTACAGGGCAAGGAGACTACGGGGAGAGGGACACAGTGAGCCAGAGAGAAGGGGGCGGGGGGGGGGGAGGGGGTGAGGGGGAGCGGTAAGAGGGGAGAGAGAGAAGAGGGCAGAAAAACTGGGGGAGAGATTTAGGTTGGATGGAGGGAGAGAGAGTGAGGTTGGGTGGTGGAGGGAGAGTGAGGTTGGGTGGTGGGGGTACAGAGTGAGAGGGGGGGGGGGTGGGGGGACAGAGTGAGAGTGGGGGGTGGGGGGGATATGGAGTGAGGTTTGGGGGTGGGGGGAGAGAGTTAGTTTGGGTGGGTGGCAGAGTGAGGTTGGGTGATGGAGGGACAGAGTGAGAGTGGGGGTGGGGGGATATGGGGTGAGGTTTGGGAGTGGGGGGGGAGAGTGAGGTTTTGGTGGTGGGGGGGGATATATGGTATGGTTTGGAGGTGGTGGGAGAGAGTGAGTTTGTGGGGGGGGGAGATAGTGAGGTTGTGTGTTGGGGGAGAGAGAGTGAGGTTCGTTGGTCGGAGCGCTGGGGGGGGGGGCGGGAGGAGGAGGGAGAGTGAGGTTGTGTGGTGGGGTGGAGATCCGGCACATCAAACAGACAAATCGAGCCAGGGGACGATATGACGGTATGAAAATAATATTTCTAGAAACTGTCAAAACAGAATGTTGGCATGTGACAAAATGGTCTGGCCACCTGCAATTATACGTATATTTATCTTCAGCTTTGGGAACTTGGAAACTTCGTTGTTGTCGAGAAAACTGTCTAAGATACCACACTACTATTCCGAATTTTAAAAGCATATTACTTTTATATATTTTTCGTTATCAATCAAAAAGAAGTAAACGTTGAAAAAAATACTGGACTTGCGTCCAAGGGTTGCTTATTCACGTCCAAAACCCCGCTGTGTACGTCACTATGTCATCCTGCCCCTCAGCAGTAGGATTCGAAGGGCTGCTTGTTCACGTCCATAACCCCACTGTGTACGTCACTATGTCATCCTGTCCCTCAGCAGTAGGATTCGAAGGGCTGCTTGTTTAATTCCATAACCCCACTGTGTACGTCACTATGTCATCCTGCCTCTCAGCAGCAGGATTCGAAGGGCTGCTTGTTCACGTCCATAACCCCACTGTGTACGTCACTATGTCATCCTGCCCCTCAGCAGCACCATTCGAAGGGTTGCTTGTTCACGTCCATAACCCCACTGTGTACGTCACTATGTCATCCTGCCCCTCAGCAGTAGGATTCGAAGGGCTGTTTGTTCACGTCCATAACCCCACTGTGTACGTCACTATGTCATCCTGCCCCTCAGCAGCAGGATTCAAAGGGCTGCTTGTTCACGTCCATAACCCCACTGTGTACGTCACTATGTCATCCTGCCCCTCAGCAGTAGGATTCGAAGGGCTGCTTGTTCACTTCCATAACCCCACTGTGTACGTCACTATGTCATCCTGCCCCTCAGCAGCACCATTCGAAGGGTTGCTTGTTCACGTCCATAACCCCACTGTGTACGTCACTATGTCATCCTGCCCCTCAGCAGCAGGATTCAAAGGGCTGCTTGTTCACGTCCATAACCCCACTGTGTACGTCACTATGTCATCCTGCCCCTCAGCAGTAGGATTCGAAGGGCTGCTTGTTCACTTCCATAACCCCACTGTGTACGTCACTATGTCAGCCTGCCCCTCAGCAGCAGGATTCGAAGGGCTGCTTGTTCACGTCCATAACCCCACTGTGTACGTCACTATGTCATCCTGCTCCTCAGCAGTAGGATTCCAAGGGCTGCTTGTTCACTTCCATAACCCCACTGTGTACATCACAATGTCATCCTGCCCCTCAGCAGCAGGATTCGAAGGGCTGCTTGTTCACTTCCATAACCCCACTGTGTACGTCACTATGTCAGCCTGCCCCTCAGCAGTAGGATTCGAAGGGCTGCTTGTTCACGTCCATAACCCCACTGTGTACGTCACTATGCCATCCTGCCCGTCAGCAGCAGGATTCGAAGGGCTGCTTGTTCACGTCCATAACCCCACTGTGTACGTCACTATGTCATCCTGCCCCTCAGCAGCAGGATTCGAAGGGCTGCTTGTTCACGTCCATAACCCCACTGTGTACGTCACTATGTCAGCCTGCCCCTCAGCAGCACCATTTGAGGGGCTGCTTGTTCACGTCCATAACCCCACTGTGTACGTCACTATGTCATCCTGCCCCCACTGTGTACGTCACTATGTCATCCTGCCCCTCAGCAGCAGGATTCAAAGGGCTGCTTGTTCATGTCCATAACCCCACTGTGTACGTCACTATGTCATCCTGCCCCTCAGCAGCAGGATTCGAAGGGCTGCTTGTTCACGTCCATAACCCCACTGTGTACGTCACTATGTCATCCTGCCCCTCAGCAGCACCATTCGAAGGGCTGCTTGTTCACTTCCATAACCCCACTGTGTACGTCACTATGTCATCCTGCCCCTCAGCAGCACCATTCGAAGGGCTGCTTGTTCACTTCCATAACCCCACTGTGTACGTCACTATGTCATCCTGCCCCTCAGCAGCAGGATTCGAAGGGCTGCTTGTTCACTTCCATAACCCCACTGTGTATGTCACTATGTCATCCTGCCCCTCAGCAGCACCATTCGAAGGGCTGCTTGTTCACGTCCATAACCCCACTGTGTACGTCACTATGTCATCCTGCCCCTCAGCAGCAGGATTCGAAGGGCTGCTTGTTCACGTCCATAACCCCACTGTGTACGTCACTATGTCATCCTGCCCCTCAGCAGCACCATTCGAAGGGCTGCTTGTTCACTTCCATAACCCCACTGTGTATGTCACTATGTCATCCTGCCCCTCAGCAGCACCATTCGAAGGGCTGCTTGTTCACTTCCATAACCCCACTGTGTACGTCACTATGTCATCCTGCCCCTCAGCAGCAGGATTCGAAGGGCTGCTTGTTCACGTCCATAACCCCACTGTGTACGTCACTATGTCATCCTGCCCCTCAGCAGCAGGATTCGAAGGGCTGCTTGTTCACTTCCATAACCCCACTGTGTATGTCACTATGTCATCCTGCCCCTCAGCAGCAGGATTCGAAGGGCTGCTTGTTCACGTCCATAACCCCACTGTGTATGTCACTATGTCATCCTGCCCCTCAGCAGCAGGATTCGAAGGGCTGCTTGTTCACGTCCATAACCCCACTGTGTACGTCACTAGGTCATCCTGCCCCTCAGCAGCACCATTCGCAGGGCTGCTTGTTCACGTCCATAACCCCACTGTGTACGTCACTATGTCATCCTGCCCCCACTGTGTACGTCACTATGTCATCCTGCCCCTCAGCAGCACCATTCGAAGGGCTGCTTGTTCACTTCCATAACCCCACTGTGTACGTCACTATGTCATCCTGCCCCTCAGCAGTAGGACTCGCAGGACTGCTTGTTTACCCCAGGCATCTTTGCCCTCTGCATATGGTGTAGTTGGCCTCCGGACCTTGAGGAATAATTTTCGCCGCTGATGGCAGTATTTTTATCCGAGAGAGGCTTGTCGTGACAGGGACGGGTGAGGGGGAGAGAGAAAATGGAAGAGAGACAGTAGGCGGCGAGGGGGGGGGGGGAGGAGGGGGGAGTGGGGCCGATGAAGGAGGAGGGACCGTGATACTTGCTGACGAGGGAGAGGAGGGAGCCGGACTGAGAAGGACAGTGAGAAAGTGACATTGAGGAAGATGAGAGAGGGAGGCCTAAGGAACGGAGGGGTGGGTGGTTGAGAGAGGGTATGACGTAGGATGGGTGGCGAGGTGAGGGTATTAGAACAGGAGGCGGGAGGGCGGAGGTGTTTGGTCGGAAGGGGCAGAGGCCAGGCTCGAAGCCGGTCGGTTTCCCTGCGCCTGACTAATGAAGCCCATGTTCTTGGCGATGCTGGTTCCGCCCTGGCCGGTCACCCTGCCACTCGGCGCCCCACCCTCCCCCACCCTCTCTATCCCCTCCACCACCCACCGACACCACCCACTCGCCTTCCCTGCCTGGCCTGGGCATCTGCTGGGAAGGAGGCAGACGTGGGGGTATAATGACGGGGTCTTGTGACGGAAGGAGTTGGGCTGGACTGGGGTGGGGTGGGGCTGTGGAGCGGGAGGGTGGTTGCGGTTTGGTGGCGGTTTGGTGGCTTTGAGACTGATTGGGGATTACGTGGATGCTTTGCCATGGAAGAGACTTCAAATATGGGGGTCCGTCGCCGTTAGGAGCTACGCGGTAGGGTGGGGGGATGTTATGCGGTAGATCAAGGGGATGGGCTATGTCTGATCGAGCGTCACTCTTCAAGGCATTTCCTCAGGCTCCGGCGTCATCTGAGTGGCTATCCTGTGTCTTGGGACGATTTGTCTCTGTGGTACGCTGGAAACCATCGAGTTAACTACAAGTGGAGCATTCCACTGTGGCCGATACAGGTCAGAGGGCTTGTGATATGAAGTGTTTTACCCCCCACCCCTTCCCCCCACTTCACTCAAACAAGAAAACAAGAGGATGTCAAGTCCAGTGGCGCATCCAGCACCTACCCTCCCCCCAGGCGGTCCCAAGATTTTGGAAGCTACTCAATATGACCAGCTTTTTCTAAATACTGAATCCTCCTCTGTCCTAAAGTACACGACCTCTCAATCATGGAAAACTGAATCTTCTTTGGAGTATATTGTATTTGCCTTATTTTGCTTCAATCGCTTAGTTAATATGGTAATAAGGGTGATGATCAATATGGTAATAAGGATGAGGGTCAATATAGTAATAAGGGTGTTGGTCAATATGGTAATAAGGGTGATTTTCAATATGGTATTAACAGCAAAAAGGTGCATTCCTGCATGTCTCACATTTCTCTCACTTCTTTCTGCACCGAATGTGTCATTCATCGAGCCTAAAAAAATGGCTTCTCGGCTCAAATGAGAGTAAAAAGCATTTATTACTCCTAGCATGGCGATGCACGGGATGACATCTTAAGAGTGGTGACTGGTATGCAACAAGAATTTCTCATTGGATTACTGCTGCAAAATTGGTAGCTGATTGTTAATTGGAACTGGTTGATGTGTTGTGACTGCCTTGAGCGCTTCTCGGCTTCTACGGAGACCTACCCCGCACCGCCAACACTCTCCCTCTCCCTCACCCACACCCATACCCACACCCACACCTACATCCATACCCTCACTCACGCTATCCGTTCGTTCTCTCATTTTCGCTCCCTCTGTATATTAGGTTCCGCTGGCAATATGAAATGGATTATTGGACAGGCGGTCACCCACGATGACTATATTAGGCACTCCAGAGCCGTAGCCCGAATGCAGGGTCCGATATGAATGTGAAATCGACATCGGCATGAAATGAATTACTTCCTACAGGGCAAACGTTCTCGTCCTTATTTGACTCAACGCTTCGCCCCCGCCTCCTTCTTACTGAAACATACCCCCCCTCCTTTGTCTACCCCTTACCCTCACCACCTCCCCTCATTGTTTACCCACCACCCTCACCCCCTCCCCACATTGACTATGGGGGTATCCTCACCCCTCCACCCACAGGGGCACCGCCAGCCTCAGAGACACTACAGTCAATGCGTCAATGGGTATAGTATTGTGAAAGCCTGGGGGCTGCTGGGCAGGGTGCGTCGAATGGCATAGTACAGGGCAAGGAGACTACGGGGAGAGGGACACAGTGAGCCAGAGAGAAGGGGGCGGGGGGAGAGGGGGTGAGGGGGAGCGATAAGAGGGGTGAGAGAGAAGAGGTCAGAAAAACTGGGGGAGAGATTTAGGTTGGATGGAGGGAGAGAGAGTGAGGTTGGGTGGTGGGGGGAGAGTGAGGTTGGGTGGTGGGGGTACAGAGAGTAAGTTTGAGTGGTGGGGGGACAGAGTGAGAGTGCGGGGTGGGGGGGGGAGATGGGGTGAGGTTTGGGGGTTGGGGGGAGAGAGTTAGGTTGGGTGGGTGGGAGAGAAGTTGGGTGGTGGGGGACAGAGTGAGAGTGGGGGGTGGGGGGGATATGGGGTGAGGTTTGGGGGTGGGTGGAGAGAGTTAGGTTGGGTGGGTGGGAGAGTGAGGTTGGGTGGTGGGGGGACAGAGTGAGAGTGGGGGGTGGGGGGGATATGGGGTGAGGTTTGGGAGTGGGGGGAGAGAGTGAGGTTGGGTGGTGGGGGGATATAGGGTGAGGTTTGGAGGTGGTGGGAGAGAGTGAGTTTGTCTGGGGGGAAAGATAGAGTGAGGTTATGTGGTGGGGGAGAGAGAGTGAGGTTCGGTGGTCGGAGCGGGGGGGGTGGAGAGGGGGCGGGAGGAGCGGGGAGAGTGAGGTTGTGTGGTGGGGTGGAGATCCGGCACATCAAACAGACAAATCGAGCCAGGGGACGATATGACGGTATGAAACTAATATTTCTAGAAACTGTCAAAACAGAATGTTGGCATGTGACAAAATGGTCTGGCCACCTGCAATTATACATATATTTATCTTCAGCTTTGGGAACTTGGAAACTTCATTGTTGTCGAGAAAACTGTCTAAGATACCACACTACTATTCCGAATGTTAAAAGCATATTACTTTTATATAATTTTCGTTATCAACCAAAAAGAAGTAAACGTTGAAAAAAAAACGTCACTATGTCATCCTGCCCCTCAGCAGTAGGATTCGAAGGGCTGCTTGTTCACGTCCATAACCCCACTGTGTACGTCACTATGTCATCCTGCCCCTCAGCAGTAGGATTTGCAGGACTGCTTGTTCACTTCCATAACCCCACTGTGTACGTCACTATGTCAGCCTGCCCCTCAGCAGTAGGATTCGCAGGACTGCTTGTTCACTTCCATAACCCCACTGTGTACGTCACTATGTCATCCTGCCCCTCAGCAGTAGGATTCGCAGGACTGCTTGTTCACTTCCATAACCCCACTGTGTACGTCACTATGTCAGCCTGCCCCTCAGCAGTAGGATTCGCAGGAATGCTTGTTCACTTCCATAACCCCACTGTGTACGTCACTATGTCAGTCTGCCCCTCAGCAGTAGGATTCCAAGGGCTGCTTGTTCACTTCCATAACCCCACTGTGTACGTCACTATGTCACCCTGCCCCTCAGCAGCACCATTCGAAGGGCTGCTTGTTCACGTCCATAACCCCACTGTGTACGTCACTATGTCATCCTGCCCCTCAGCAGTAGGATTTGCAGGACTGCTTGTTCACTTCCATAACCCCACTGTGTACGTCACTATGTCAGCCTGCCCCTCAGCAGTAGGATTCGCAGGACTGCTTGTTCACTTCCATAACCCCACTGTGTACGTCACTATGTCAGCCTGCCCCTCAGCAGTAGGATTCGCAGGACTGCTTGTTCACTTCCATAACCCCACTGTGTACGTCACTAGGTCATCCTGCCCCTCAGCAGTAGGATTCCCAGGAATGCTTGTTCACTTCCATAACCCCACTGTGTACGTCACTATGTCAGCCTGCCCCTCAGCAGTAGGATTCGCAGGACTGCTTGTTCACTTCCATAACCCCACTGTGTACGTCACTATGTCATCCTGCCCCTCAGCAGTAGGACTCCAAGGGCTGCTTGTTCACTTCCATAACCCCACATTGTACGTCACTATGTCATCCTGCCCCTCAGCAGTAGGATTCCAAGGGCTGCTTGTTCACTTCCATAACCCCACATTGTACGTCACTATGTCAGCCTGCCCCTCAGCAGTAGGATTCGCAGGACTGCTTGTTCACTTCCATAACCCCACTGTGTACGTCACTATGTCAGCCTGCCCCTCAGCAGTAGGATTCGCAGGACTGCTTGTTCACTTCCATAACCCCACTGTGTACGTCACTATGTCATCCTGCCCCTCAGCAGTAGGACTCCAAGGGCTGCTTGTTCACTTCCATAACCCCACATTGTACGTCACTATGTCAGCCTGCCCCTCAGCAGTAGGATTCGCAGGACTGCTTGTTCACTTCCATAACCCCACTGTGTACGTCACTATGTCAGCCTGCCCCTCAGCAGTAGGATTCGCAGGACTGCTTGTTCACTTCCATAACCCCACTGTGTACGTCACTATGTCATCCTGCCCCTCAGCAGTAGGACTCCAAGGGCTGCTTGTTCACTTCCATAACCCCACATTGTACGTCACTATGTCATCCTGCCCCTCAGCAGTAGGATTCCAAGGGCTGCTTGTTCACTTCCATAACCCCACATTGTACGTCACTATGTCAGCCTGCCCCTCAGCAGTAGGATTCGCAGGACTGCTTGTTCACTTCCATAACCCCACTGTGTACGTCACTATGTCATCCTGCCCCTCAGCAGTAGGACTCCAAGGGCTGCTTGTTCACTTCCATAACCCCACATTGTACGTCACTATGTCAGCCTGCCCCTCAGCAGTAGGATTCGCAGGACTGCTTGTTCACTTCCATAACCCCACTGTGTACGTCACTATGTCAGCCTGCCCCTCAGCAGTAGGATTCGCAGGACTGCTTGTTCACTTTCATAACCCCACTGTGTACGTCACTATGTCATCCTGCCCCTCAGCAGTAGGACTCCAAGGGCTGCTTGTTCACTTCCATAACCCCACATTGTACGTCACTATGTCATCCTGCCCCTCAGCAGTAGGATTCCAAGGGCTGCTTGTTGACTTCCATAACCCCACTGTGTACGTCACTATGTCACCCTGCCCCTCAGCAGTAGGATTCCCAGGAATGCTTGTTCACTTCCATAACCCCACTGTGTACGTCACTATGTCATCCTGCCCCTCAGCAGTGGGATTCGCAGGACTGCTTGTTCACTTCCATAACCCCACTGTGTACGTCACTATGTCATCCTGCCCCTCAGCAGTAGGATTCGCAGGACTGCTTGTTCACTTCCATAACCCCACTGTGTGCGTCACTATGTCATCCTGCCCCTCAGCAGTAGGACTCCAAGGGCTGCTTGTTCACTTCCATAACCCCACATTGTACGTCACTATGTCATCCTGCCCCTCAGCAGTAGGATTCCAAGGGCTGCTTGTTGACTTCCATAACCCCACTGTGTACGTCACTATGTCACCCTGCCCCTCAGCAGTAGGATTCCCAGGAATGCTTGTTCACTTCCATAACCCCACATTGTACGTCACTATGTCATCCTGCCCCTCAGCAGTAGGACTCCAAGGGCTGCTTGTTCACTTCCATAACCCCACATTGTACGTCACTATGTCATCCTGCCCCTCAGCAGTAGGATTCCAAGGGCTGCTTGTTGACTTCCATAACCCCACTGTGTACGTCACTATGTCATCCTGCCCCTCAGCAGTAGGATTCGCAGGACTGCTTGTTCACTTCCATAACCCCACTGTGTACGTCACTATGTCATCCTGCCCCTCAGCAGTAGGATTCGCAGGACTGCTTGTTCACTTCCATAACCCCACTGTGTACGTCAATATGTCATCCTGCCCCTCAGCAGTAGGATTCCAAGGGCTGCTTGTTCACTTCCATAACCCCATTGTGTATGCCACTATGTCATCCTGCCCCTCAGCAGCACCATTCGAAGGGCTGCTTGTTCACGTCCATAACCCCGCTGTGTACGTCACTATGTCATCCTGCCCCTCAGCAGCAGGATTCAAAGGGCTGCTTGTTCACGTCCATAACCCCACTGTGTACGTCACTATGTCAGCCTGCCCCTCAGCAGCAGGATTCGAAGAGCTGCTTGTTCACGTCCATAACCCCACTGTGTACGTCACTAAGTCAGCCTGCCCCTCAGCTGCAGAAATTCGAAGGGCTGCTTGTTCACTTTCATAACCCCACTGTGTACGTCACTATGTCAGCCTGCCCCTCAGCAGTAGGATTCGAAGGGCTGCTTGTTCACGTCCATAACCCCACTGTGTACGTCACTATGTCATCCTGCCCCTCAGCAGCAGGATTCGAAGGGCTGCTTGTTCACGTCCATAACCCCACTGTGTACGTCACTATGTCATCCTGCCCCTCAGCAGCACAATTCGAAGGGCTGCTTGTTCACGTCCATAACCCCACTGTGTACGTCACTATGTCATCCTGCCCCTCAGCAGCAGGATTCAAAGGGCTGCTTGTTCACGTCCATAACCCCACTGTGTACGTCACTATGTCATCCTGCCCCTCAGCAGCAGGATTCAAAGGGCTGCTTGTTCACGTCCATAACCCCACTGTGTACGTCACTATGTCATCCTGCCCCTCAGCAGCACAATTCGAAGGGCTGCTTGTTCACGTCCATAACCCCACTGTGTACGTCACTATGTCATCCTGCCCCTCAGCAGCAGGATTCGAAGGGCTGCTTGTTCACGTCCATAACCCCACTGTGTACGTCACTATGTCATCCTGCCCCTCAGCAGCAGGATTCGAAGGGCTGCTTGTTCACGTCCATAACCCCACTGTGTACGTCACTATGTCATCCTGCCCCTCAGCAGCACAATTCGAAGGGCTGCTTGTTCACGTCCATAACCCCACTGTGTACGTCACTATGTCATCCTGCCCCTCAGCAGCAGGATTCAAAGGGCTGCTTGTTCACGTCCATAACCCCACTGTGTACGTCACTATGTCATCCTGCCCCTCAGCAGCAGGATTCGAAGGGCTGCTTGTTCACGTCCATAACCCCACTGTGTACGTCACTAGGTCATCCTGCCCCTCAGCAGCACAATTCGAAGGGCTGCTTGTTCACGTCCATAACCCCACTGTGTACGTCACTATGTCATCCTGCCCCTCAGCAGCAGGATTCAAAGGGCTGCTTGTTCACGTCCATAACCCCACTGTGTACGTCACTATGTCATCCTGCCCCTCAGCAGCAGGATTCGAAGGGCTGCTTGTTCACGTCCATAACCCCACTGTGTACGTCACTATGTCATCCTGCCCCTCAGCAGCAGGATTCAAAGGGCTGCTTGTTCACGTCCATAACCCCACTGTGTACGTCACTATGTCATCCTGCCCCTCAGCAGTAGGATTCAAAGGGCTGCTTGTTCACTTCCATAACCCCACTGTGTACGTCACTATGTCATCCTGCCCCTCAGCAGTAGGATTCAAAGGGCTGCTTGTTCACTTCCATAACCCCACTGTGTACGTCACTATGTCATCCTGCCCCCACTGTGTACGTCACTATGTCATCCTGCCCCTCAGCAGTAGGATTCAAAGGGCTGCTTGTTCACGTCCATAACCCCACTGTGTACGTCACTATGTCATCCTGCCCCCACTGTGTACGTCACTATGTCATCCTGCCCCTCAGCAGCAGGATTCAAAGGGCTGCTTGTTCACTTCCATAACCCCACTGTGTACGTCACTATGTCATCCTGCCCCTCAGCAGTAGGATTCGAAGGGCTGCTTGTTCACTTCCATAACCCCACTGTGTACGTCACTATGTCATCCTGCCCCTCAGCAGCAGGATTCAAAGGGCTGCTTGTTCACGTCCATAACCCCACTGTGTACGTCACTATGTCATCCTGCCCCGCAGCAGCACAATTCGAAGGGCTGCTTGTTCACGTCCATAACCCCACTGTGTACGTCACTATGTCATCCTGCCCCTCAGCAGCAGGATTCAAAGGGCTGCTTGTTCACGTCCATAACCCCACTGTGTACGTCACTATGTCATCCTGCCCCTCAGCAGCAGGATTCAAAGGGCTGCTTGTTCACGTCCATAACCCCACTGTGTACGTCACTATGTCAGCCTGCCCCTCAGCAGCACAATTCGAAGGGCTGCTTGTTCACGTCCATAACCCCACTGTGTACGTCACTATGTCAGCCTGCCCCTCAGCAGCACAATTCGAAGGGCTGCTTGTTCACGTCCATAACCCCACTGTGTACGTCACTATGTCAGCCTGCCCCTCAGCAGCACAATTCGAAGGGCTGCTTGTTCACGTCCATAACCCCACTGTGTACGTCACTATGTCATCCTGCCCCTCAGCAGCAGGATTCGAAGGGCTGCTTGTTCACGTCCATAACCCCACTGTGTACGTCACTATGGCATCCTGCCCCTCAGCAGCACCATTCGAAGGGCTGCTTGTTCACTTCCATAACCCCACTGTGTATGTCACTATGTCATCCTGCCCCTCAGCAGCAGGATTCGAAGGGCTGCTTGTTCACGTCCATAACCCCACTGTGTACGTCACTATGGCATCCTGCCCCTCAGCAGCACCATTCGAAGGGCTGCTTGTTCACGTCCATAACCCCACTGTGTACGTCACTATGTCATCCTGCCCCTCGGCAGCAGATTCGCAGGGCTGCTTGTTCACGTCCATAACCCCACTGTGTACGTCACTAGGTCATCCTGACCCTCAGCAGCACCATTCGAAGGGCTGCTTGTTCACTTCCATAACCCCACTGTGTACGTCACTATTTCATCCTGCCCCCACTGTGTACGTCCCTATGTCATCCTGCCCCTCAGCAGTAGGACTCGCAGGACTGCTTGTTTACCCCAGACGTCTTTGCCCTCTGTGTATGGTGTAGTTGGCCTCCGGACCTTGAGGAATAATTTTCGCCGCTGATTGCAGTATTTTTATCTGAGAGAGGCTTGTCGTGACAGGGACGGGTGAGGGGGAGAGAGAAAATGGAAGAGAGACAGTAGGCGGCAAGGGGGGGGGGATGGAGGGGGGAGTGGGGCCGATGAAGGAGGAGGGACCGTGATACTTGCTGACGAGGGAGAGGAGGGAGCCGGACTGAGAAGGACAGTGGGAAAGTGACATTGGACAAGATGAGAGAGGGATGCCTAAGGAACGGAGGGGTGGGTGGTTGAGAGAGGGTATGACGTAGGATGGGTGGCGAGGTGAGGGTATTAGAACAGGAGGCGGGAGGGCGGGAGGGCGGGGGTGTTTGGTCGGAAGGGGCAGAGGCCAGGCTCGAAGCCGGTCGGTTTCCCTGCGCCTGGCTAATGAAGCCCATGTTCTTGGCGATGTTGGTTCCGCCCTGGCCGGTCACCCTGCCACTCGGCGCCCCACCCTCCCCCACCCTCTCTATCCCCTCCACCACCCACCGACACCACCCACTCGCCTTCCCTGCCTGGCCTGGGCATCTGCTGGGAAGGAGGCAGACGTGGGGGTATAATGACGGGGTCTTGTGACGGAAGGAGTTGGGCTGGACTGGGGTGGGGTGGGGCTGTGGAGCGGGAGGGTGGTTGCGGTTTGGTGGCGGTTTGGTGGCTTTGAGACTGATTGGGGATTACGTGGATGCTGTGCCATGGAAGAGACTTCAAATATGGGGGTCCGTCGCCGTTAGGAGCTACGCGGTAGGGTGGGGGGGGGATGTTATGCGGTAGATCAAGGGGATGGGCTATGTCTGATCGACCGTCACTCTTCAAGGCATTTCTTCAGGCTCCGGCGTCATCTGAGTGGCTATCCTGTGTCTTGGGACGATTTGTCTCTGTGGTACGCTGGAAACCATCGAGTTAACTACAAGTGGAGCATTCCACTGTGGCCGATACAGGTCAGAGGGCTTGTGATATGAGGTGTTTTACCCCCCACCCCTTCCCCCCACTTCACTCAAACAAGAAAACAAGAGGATGTCAAGTCCAGTGGCGCATCCAGCACCTACCCTCCCCCCAGGCGGTCCCAAGATTTTGGAAGCTACTCAATATGACCAGCTTTTTCTAAATACTGAATCCTCCTCTGTCCTAAAGTACACGACCTCTCAATCATGGAAAACTGAATCTTCTTTGGAGTATATTGTATTTGCCTTATTTTGCTTCAATCGCTTAGTTAATATGGTAATAAGGGTGATGATCAATATGGTAATAAGGATGAGGGTCAATATAGTAATAAGGGTGTTGGTCAATATGGTAATAAGGGTGATTTTCAATATGGTATTAACAGCAAAAAGGTGCATTCCTGCATGTCTCACATTTCTCTCACTTCTTTCTGCACCGAATGTGTCATTCATCGAGCCTAAAAAAATGGCTTCTCGGCTCAAATGAGAGTAAAAAGCATTTATTACTCCTAGCATGGCGATGCACGGGATGACATCTTAAGAGTGGTGACTGGTATGCAACAAGAATTTCTCATTGGATTACTGCTGCAAAATTGGTAGCTGATTGTTAATTGGAACTGGTTGATGTGTTGTGACTGCCTTGAGCGCTTCTCGGCTTCTACGGAGACCTACCCCGCACCGCCAACACTCTCCCTCTCCCTCACCCACACCCATACCCACACCCACACCTACATCCATACCCTCACTCACGCTATCCGTTCGTTCTCTCATTTTCGCTCCCTCTGTATATTAGGTTCCGCTGGCAATATGAAATGGATTATTGGACAGGCGGTCACCCACGATGACTATATTAGGCACTCCAGAGCCGTAGCCCGAATGCAGGGTCCGATATGAATGTGAAATCGACATCGGCATGAAATGAATTACTTCCTACAGGGCAAACGTTCTCGTCCTTATTTGACTCAACGCTTCGCCCCCGCCTCCTTCTTACTGAAACATACCCCCCCCCTCCTTTGTCTACCCCTTACCCTCACCACCTCCCCTCATTGTTTACCCACCACCCTCACCCCCTCCCCACATTGACTATGGGGGTATTCTCACCCCTCCACCCACAGGGGCACCGCCAGCCTCAGAGACACTACAGTCAATGCGTCAATGGGTATAGTATTGTGAAAGCCTGGGGGCTGCTGGGCAGGGTGCGTCGAATGGCATAGTACAGGGCAAGGAGACTACGGGGAGAGGGACACAGTGAGCCAGAGAGAAGGGGGCGGGGGGAGAGGGGGTGAGGGGGAGCGATAAGAGGGGTGAGAGAGAAGAGGTCAGAAAAACTGGGGGAGAGATTTAGGTTGGATGGAGGGAGAGAGAGTGAGGTTGGGTGGTGGGGGGAGAGTGAGGTTGGGTGGTGGGGGTACAGAGAGTAAGTTTGAGTGGTGGGGGGACAGAGTGAGAGTGCGGGGTGGGGGGGGGGGGGAGATGGGGTGAGGTTTGGGGGTTGGGGGGAGAGAGTTAGGTTGGGTGGGTGGGAGAGAAGTTGGGTGGTGGGGGACAGAGTGAGAGTGGGGGGTGGGGGGGATATGGGGTGAGGTTTGGGGGTGGGTGGAGAGAGTTAGGTTGGGTGGGTGGGAGAGTGAGGTTGGGTGGTGGGGGGACAGAGTGAGAGTGGGGGGTGGGGGGGATATGGGGTGAGGTTTGGGAGTGGGGGGAGAGAGTGAGGTTGGGTGGTGGGGGGATATAGGGTGAGGTTTGGAGGTGGTGGGAGAGAGTGAGTTTGTCTGGGGGGAAAGATAGAGTGAGGTTATGTGGTGGGGGAGAGAGAGTGAGGTTCGGTGGTCGGAGCGGGGGGGGGTGGAGAGGGGGCGGGAGGAGCGGGGAGAGTGAGGTTGTGTGGTGGGGTGGAGATCCGGCACATCAAACAGACAAATCGAGCCAGGGGACGATATGACGGTATGAAACTAATATTTCTAGAAACTGTCAAAACAGAATGTTGGCATGTGACAAAATGGTCTGGCCACCTGCAATTATACATATATTTATCTTCAGCTTTGGGAACTTGGAAACTTCATTGTTGTCGAGAAAACTGTCTAAGATACCACACTACTATTCCGAATGTTAAAAGCATATTACTTTTATATAATTTTCGTTATCAACCAAAAAGAAGTAAACGTTGAAAAAAAAACTGGACTTGCGTCAAAGGGTTGCTTATTCACGTCCAAAACCCCGCTGTGTACGTCACTATGTCATCCTGCCCCTCAGCAGTAGGATTCGAAGGGCTGCTTGTTCACGTCCATAACCCCACTGTGTACGTCACTATGTCATCCTGCCCCTCAGCAGTAGGATTTGCAGGACTGCTTGTTCACTTCCATAACCCCACTGTGTACGTCACTATGTCAGCCTGCCCCTCAGCAGTAGGATTCGCAGGACTGCTTGTTCACTTCCATAACCCCACTGTGTACGTCACTATGTCATCCTGCCCCTCAGCAGTAGGATTCGCAGGACTGCTTGTTCACTTCCATAACCCCACTGTGTACGTCACTATGTCAGCCTGCCCCTCAGCAGTAGGATTCGCAGGAATGCTTGTTCACTTCCATAACCCCACTGTGTACGTCACTATGTCAGTCTGCCCCTCAGCAGTAGGATTCCAAGGGCTGCTTGTTCACTTCCATAACCCCACTGTGTACGTCACTATGTCACCCTGCCCCTCAGCAGCAGGATTTGCAGGACTGCTTGTTCACTTCCATAACCCCACTGTGTACGTCACTATGTCAGCCTGCCCCTCAGCAGTAGGATTTGCAGGACTGCTTGTTCACTTCCATAACCCCACTGTGTACGTCACTATGTCATCCTGCCCCTCAGCAGTAGGATTTGCAGGACTGCTTGTTCACTTCCATAACCCCACTGTGTACGTCACTATGTCATCCTGCCCCTCAGCAGTAGGATTTGCAGGACTGCTTGTTCACTTCCATAACCCCACTGTGTACGTCACTATGTCAGCCTGCCCCTCAGCAGTAGGATTCGCAGGACTGCTTGTTCACTTCCATAACCCCACTGTGTACGTCACTAGGTCATCCTGCCCCTCAGCAGTAGGATTCCCAGGAATGCTTGTTCACTTCCATAACCCCACTGTGTACGTCACTAGGTCATCCTGCCCCTCAGCAGTAGGACTCCAAGGGCTGCTTGTTCACTTCCATAACCCCACATTGTACGTCACTATGTCATCCTGCCCCTCAGCAGTAGGATTCCAAGGGCTGCTTGTTGACTTCCATAACCCCACTGTGTACGTCACTATGTCACCCTGCCCCTCAGCAGTAGGATTCCCAGGAATGCTTGTTCACTTCCATAACCCCACTGTGTTCGTCACTATGTCATCCTGCCCCTCAGCAGTAGGACTCCAAGGGCTGCTTGTTCACTTCCATAACCCCACATTGTACGTCACTATGTCATCCTGCCCCTCAGCAGTAGGATTCCAAGGGCTGCTTGTTCACTTCCATAACCCCACTGTGTACGTCACTATGTCACCCTGCCCCTCAGCAGTAGGATTCCCAGGAATGCTTGTTCACTTCCATAACCCCACTGTGTACGTCACTATGTCATCCTGCCCCTCAGCAGCAGGATTCGAAGGGCTGCTTGTTCACTTCCATAACCCCACTGTGTACGTCACTATGTCATCCTGCCCCTCAGCAGCAGGATTCGAACGGCTGCTTGTTCACGTCCATAACCCCACTGTGTACGTCACTATGTCATCCTGCCCCTCAGCAGTAGGATTCCAAGGGCTGCTTGTTGACGTCCATAACCCCACTGTGTACGTCACTATGTCATCCTGCCCCTCAGCAGTAGGATTCGCAGGACTGCTTGTTCACTTCCATAACCCCACTGTGTACGTCAATATGTCATCCTGCCCCTCAGCAGTAGGATTCCAAGGGCTGCTTGTTCACTTCCATAACCCCATTGTGTATGCCACTATGTCATCCTGCCCCTCAGCAGCACCATTCGAAGGGCTGCTTGTTCACGTCCATAACCCCACTGTGTACGTCACTATGTCATCCTGCCCCTCAGCAGCACCATTCGAAGGGCTGCTTGTTCACGTCCATAACCCCACTGTGTACGTCACTATGTCATCCTGCCCCTCAGCAGCAGGATTCGAACGGCTGCTTGTTCATGTCCATAACCCCACTGTGTACGTCACTATGTCATCCTGCCCCTCAGCAGTAGGATTCCAAGGGCTGCTTGTTCACTTCCATAACCCCACTGTGTGCGTCACTATGTCATCCTGCCCCTCAGCAGTAGGATTCCAAGGGCTGCTTGTTGACGTCCATAACCCCACTGTGTACGTCACTATGTCATCCTGCCCCTCAGCAGTAGGATTCGCAGGACTGCTTGTTCACTTCCATAACCCCACTGTGTACGTCAATATGTCATCCTGCCCCTCAGCAGTAGGATTCCAAGGGCTGCTTGTTCACTTCCATAACCCCATTGTGTATGCCACTATGTCATCCTGCCCCTCAGCAGCACCATTCGAAGGGCTGCTTGTTCACGTCCATAACCCCACTGTGTACATCACTATGTCATCCTGCCCCTCAGCAGCAGGATTCAAAGGGCTGCTTGTTCACGTCCATAACCCCACTGTGTACGTCACTATGTCATCCTGCCCCTCAACAGCCGGATTCAAAGGGCTGCTTGTTCACGTCCATAACCCCATTGTGTATGCCACTATGTCATCCTGCCCCTCAGCAGCAAGATCCGAAGGGCTGCTTGTTCACGTCCATAACCCCGCTGTGTACGTCACTATGTCATCCTGCCCCTCAGCAGCAGGATTCAAAGGGCTGCTTGTTCACGTCCATAACCCCACTGTGTACGTCACTATGTCATCCTGCCCCTCAACAGCCGGATTCAAAGGGCTGCTTGTTCACGTCCATAACCCCACTGTGTACGTCACTATGTCAGCCTGCCCTCAGCAGCAGGATTCGAAGGGCTGCTTGTTCACGTCCATAACCCCACTGTGTACGTCACTAAGTCAGCCTGCCCCTCAGCTGCAGAAATTCGAAGGGCTGCTTGTTCACTTTCATAACCCCACTGTGTACGTCACTATGTCAGCCTGCCCCTCAGCAGTAGGATTCGAAGGGCTGCTTGTTCACGTCCATAACCCCACTGTGTACGTCACTATGTCATCCTGCCCCTCAGCAGCAGGATTCGAAGGGCTGCTTGTTCACGTCCATAACCCCACTGTGTACGTCACTATGTCATCCTGCCCCTCAGCAGCAGGATTCAAAGGGCTGCTTGTTCACGTCCATAACCCCACTGTGTACGTCACTATGTCAGCCTGCCCCTCAGCAGCACCATTTGAAGAGCTGCTTGTTCACGTCCATAACCCCACTGTGTACATCACTATGTCAGCCTGCCCCTCAGCAGCACCATTTGAAGAGCTGCTTGCTCACGTCCATAACCCCACTGTGTACATCACTATGTCATCCTGCCCCGCAGCAGCACAATTCGAAGGGCTGCTTGTTTACTTCCATAACCCCACTGTGTACGTCACTATGTCATCCTGCCACTCAGCAGTGGGATTCGAAGGGCTGCTTGTTCACGTCCATAACCCCACTGTGTACGTCACTATGTCATCCTGCCCCTCAGCAGCAGGATTCGAAGGGCTGCTTGTTCACGTCCATAACCCCACTGTGTACGTCACTATGTCATCCTGCCCCTCAGCAGCAGGATTCGAAGGGCTGCTTGTTCACGTCCATAACCCCACTGTGTACGTCACTATGTCATCCTGCCCCTCAGCAGCAGGATTCGAAGGGCTGCTTGTTCACGTCCATAACCCCACTGTGTACATCACTATGTCATCCTGCCCCTCAGCAGCAGGATTCGAAGGGCTGCTTGTTCACGTCCATAACCCCACTGTGTACGTCACTATGTCATCCTGCCCCTCAGCAGCAGGATTCGAAGGGCTGCTTGTTCACGTCCATAACCCCACTGTGTACATCACTATGTCATCCTGCCCCTCAGCAGCAGGATTCGAAGGGCTGCTTGTTCACGTCCATAACCCCACTGTGTACATCACTATGTCATCCTGCCCCTCAGCAGCAGGATTCGAAGGGCTGCTTGTTCACGTCCATAACCCCACTGTGTACGTCACTATGTCATCCTGCCCCTCAGCAGCAGGATTCGAAGGGCTGCTTGTTCACGTCCATAACCCCACTGTGTACGTCACTATGTCATCCTGCCCCTCAGCAGCAGGATTCGAAGGGCTGCTTGTTCACGTCCATAACCCCACTGTGTACGTCACTATGGCATCCTGCCCCTCAGCAGCACAATTCGAAGGGCTGCTTGTTCACGTCCATAACCCCACTGTGTACGTCACTATGGCATCCTGCCCCTCAGCAGCACCATTCGAAGGGCTGCTTGTTCACTTCCATAACCCCACTGTGTACGTCACTATGTCATCCTGCCCCTCGGCAGCAGATTCGCAGGGCTGCTTGTTCACGTCCATAACCCCACTGTGTACGTCACTAGGTCATCCTGACCCTCAGCAGCACCATTCGAAGGGCTGCTTGTTCACTTCCATAACCCCACTGTGTACGTCACTATTTCATCCTGCCCCCACTGTGTACGTCCCTATGTCATCCTGCCCCTCAGCAGTAGGACTCGCAGGACTGCTTGTTTACCCCAGACGTCTTTGCCCTCTGTGTATGGTGTAGTTGGCCTCCGGACCTTGAGGAATAATTTTCGCCGCTGATTGCAGTATTTTTATCTGAGAGAGGCTTGTCGTGACAGGGACGGGTGAGGGGGAGAGAGAAAATGGAAGAGAGACAGTAGGCGGCAAGGGGGGGGGGGGGGATGGAGGGGGGAGTGGGGCCGATGAAGGAGGAGGGACCGTGATACTTGCTGACGAGGGAGAGGAGGGAGCCGGACTGAGAAGGACAGTGGGAAAGTGACATTGGACAAGATGAGAGAGGGATGCCTAGGGAACGGAGGGGTGGGTGGTTGAGAGAGGGTATGACGTAGGATGGGTGGCGAGGTGAGGGTATTAGAACAGGAGGCGGGAGGGCGGGAGGGCGAGGGTGTTTGGTCGGAAGGGGCAGAGGCCAGGCTCGAAGCCGGTCGGTTTCCCTGCGCCTGGCTAATGAAGCCCATGTTCTTGGCGATGTTGGTTCCGCCCTGGCCGGTCACCCTGCCACTCGGCGCCCCACCCTCCCCCACCCTCTCTATCCCCTCCACCACCCACCGACACCACCCACTCGCCTTCCCTGTCTGGCCTGGGCATCTGCTGGGAAGGAGGCAGACGTGGGGGTATAATAACGGGGTCTTGTGACGGAAGGAGTTGGGCTGGACTGGGGTGGGGTGGGGCTGTGGAGCGGGAGGGTGGTTGCGGTTTGGTGGCGGTTTGGTGGCTTTGAGACTGATTGGGGATTACGTGGATGCTTTGCCATGGAAGAGACTTCAAATATGGGGGTCCGTCGCCGTTAGGAGCTACGCGGTAGGGTGGGGGGGATGTTATGCGGTAGATCAAGGGGATGGGCTATGTCTGATCGACCGTCACTCTTCAAGGCATTTCTTCAGGCTCCGGCGTCATCTGAGTGGGTATCCTGTGTCTTGGGACGATTTGTCCCTGTGGTACGCTGGAAACCATCGAGTTAACTACACGTGGAGCATTCCACTGTGGCCGATACAGGTCAGAGGGCTTGTGATATGAGGTGTTTCACCCCCCACCCCTTCCCCCCACTTCACTCAAACAAGAAAACAAGAGGATGTCAAGTCCAGTGGCGCATCCAGCACCTACCCTCCCCCCAGGCGGTCCCAAGATTTTGGAAGCTACTCAATATGACCAGCTTTTTCTAAATACTGAATCCTCCTCTGTCCTAAAGTACACGACCTCTCAATCATGGAAAACTGAATCTTCTTTGGAGTATATTGTATTTGCCTTATTTCGCTTCAATCGCTTAGTTCAAGCTCGCCTTGCATAGAACTCAGCCATCTACATGGCATGAGGTTCTGTAGTGGTGAGGATGATGTGTCGAAATGGGAATGTGACAATACGGTAATAAGGATATAAAGGTTACAGGTAATATTGTAATAACAGTTGGGGTTAATATGGTAATAATGGTTGCAGTTAATATGGTAATAAGGGTGATGATCAATATGGTAATAAGGATGAGGGTCAATATGGTCATAAGGGTTTTGGTTAATATGGTAATAAGGGTGTTGGTCAATATGGTAATAAGGGTGTTGGTCAATATGGTAATAAGGGTGATTTCAATATGGTAATAACAGTGATGGTCAATATGGTAATAAGGGTGTTGGTCAATATGGTAATAAGGGTGTTGGTCAATATGGTCATAAGGGTGTTGGTCAATATGGTAATAAGGGTGTTGGTCAATATGGTAATAAGGGTGTTGGTCAATATGGTCATAAGGGTTTTGGTTAATATGGTCATAAGGGTGTTGGTCAATATGGTCATAAGGGTTTTGGTTAATATGGTAATAAGGGTGTTGGTCAATATGGTAATAAGGGTGTTGGTCAATATGGTAATAAGGGTGTTGGTCAATATGGTAATAAGGGTGTTGGTCAATATGGTAATAAGGGTGTTGGTCAATATGGTCATAAGGGGTTTGGTTAATATGGTCATAAGGGTGTTGGTCAATATGGTCATAAGGGTTTTGGTTAATATGGTAATAAGGGTGTTGGTCAATATGGTAATAAGGGTGTTGGTCAATATGGTAATATAGGGGTTTTTACAAGTTTTACACTCGGGACGATTCTATTCTGGAATGCCAACTTAACTTTGCAAGAAAATTTAGAAATACTTAAAGCTGTACATGTGTATATTGAAAATACAAGGCGTTTTAACGCCTAGTTTCGCTAGTTGGAACGTGTATATTTACGAACTCTCTTTCCATTTGCTATACTACGATACACAGAGGGAGCCAAGAAATTCCATCGCAGTGTGTCATTTAGTGAACTAATTCTATAAGTTTATTAAGTTGATTGCCTGTAATATATATTTCTTATTTTTCAAGCAAGAGGAATTTGTATAGGCTTTGCCTGCTTTCGAATTGCCAAATAAAAATATGTTTAAACCAAGGGTGTTGGTCAATATGGTAATAAGGGTGATTGTCAATATGGTAATAAGGGTGATGTTCAATATGGTAATAGGGGTGATGGTCAACATGGTAATATGGGTGATGGTCAATATGATAATAAGGGTGATGGTCAATATGGTAATAAGGGTGATGGTCAATTTGGTAATAAGGGTTATGGTTAATATGATAATAAGTGTTATGGTCAACATGGCAATAAGGATTATGGTTAATATGGTAATGATATGTGTAATATGTTACTAAGGTGATATGGGTTATAGGTTACTAAGGTGATATGGGTAATATGTTACTAAGGTGATATGGGTTATAGGTTACTAGGGTCATATGGGTAATATGTTACTAAGGTGATATGCATTATAGGTTACCTAATAGGTGATATAGGTAAGATGTTACTAAGGTGATATGGGTTATAGGCTACTAGGGTGATATGGGTAATATGTTGCTAAGGTGATATGGGTGATAGGTTACTAAGGTGATATGGGTAATATGTTACTAAGGTGATTTGGCTTATAGGTTACTAAGGTGATATGGGTAATATGTTACTAAGGTGATGTGGGTTATAGGTTACTAGGGTGATATTGGTAATATGTTACTACGGTGATATGGATTATAGGTTACTAGGGTGATATGGGTAATATGTTACTAAGGTGATGTGGGTTATAGGTTACTTAGGTGATATAGGTAAGATGTTACTAAGGTGATATGGGTTATAGGTTACTAGGGTGCTATGGGTAATATGTTACTAAGGTGATGTGGGTTATAGGTTACTTAGGTGATATAGGTAAGATGTTGCTAAGGTGATATGGGTAATAGGTTACTAAGCTGATATGGGTGATAGGTTACTAAGGTCATATGAGTGATAGGTTACTAAGGTGATATAGGTGATAGGTTACTAAGGTGATATGGGTTATAGGTTACTAGGGTGATATGGGTTATAGGTTACTAGGGTGATATGGGTAATATGTTGCTAAGGTGATAGAGATTGTGGTATAAGGTGATGACATGGCTCATCATATGTCGGACCTCTCTGTTGAGAGGTATGCTATATCTTACGCAGCGTGTTTATTGAGATAATACAGGGATTATATACTGGTATAGACGTTAGGACCATGAGGCGGCATGAGAGATGGGCATACGTCATCGTGTGTATGGTAATGGCAGACACAGCTGGCTACACTTAAATGGGGGGTAGGATCGGAGGGGGTGGTGGGGGGGGGGGTAGGATCGGAGTGGGGGTGATAAGGGTGATTGAGGTGGGTTATAACAGGAACCTGGCTGAGGTCGCCTTGTAGAGCCACCCCTAAAGTCCCTCATGAATAAACATTAACTGCTTGCTGTGTGAAAGGACCAAGGAACCCTAAGAGGCGCAAGGCTGGGATAAGGCGATCGAAGGCGGGGCAGGGGAGGGGGGGGGGGCGGTCAGAGGTCAGGGGTGGCTATCGGGTCTCTTCTCATTTTCCCTTCTCCGTTCACTCGTTCTCTTCATCCTGACTTGCCTACTTCTTTTATCACCCCTTCTCCCTGTCTCTCCCTCGCTGTCTCCCTCACTACCTCTTCCTCGCCATGCTCGTTCGCCCCCCTCACCCCCTCTCCTCCTCTCTCTCCCTCTTTCTCCCTCTCCCTCTCTCTTTCTCCCCCCCCCCCCTCTTTCTCTCTCTCCCTCTTTCTCTCTCTCCCTCTTTCTCTCTCCCTCGCTCCCTCTCTCCCTCTCTCCCTCTTCCTCATTCTGTCTCCCTCTCTTCCCCTCCCTCTGCCCCCATGATTATCACCTTTCTCTAACTACTCAGAGACATCGGATGAAATTTTAATAATTCCTCCATTAGTTTAATCCTGGGTGTGCGCGCCCGGCCTGGCCCCGGCGTGGTGCCGGCCACTTCCGGGGGCCTAGTCAGAGCACGTAACCAGGCTGCGAATACATTAAGTGCGCCGGCCGCTGTTGGCGTAGACCGAGTGGACCGGAAAGGAGGTACGGGGGGGGGGGAGGGGGAGGAGGAGAGGGAGGGAATGGGAGGAGGAGGAGGGGGGGGGGGGGGGTGACGCGGGCCACGGTGCACGCGACATCCATCAGGGCCTTGCTCAGCCCCGGGTCGTGGTGGTCGTCTTGGACGTTCGTGCAGGGCGGGTACGATGCACAGAGTGTCCACTGTGCCCCAAGGGCCGTTGTGCTCAATATATCCCCATTCTGTCTGTTGTGACTGGCGGCCGAGACAACGGCAGTGTCGTACCCCCTCCCCCCCCCCCCCCACCCACCCACTATCCTCTTCCGCTGTCCCTCCCTCGGTACTGTAGATAACCCTTTGTCGTAACATTCAAGGTGACTTCGTGCTGATACCGTCACTCACCCCCGTCCTTACTACCGTCACTCACCCCGTCCTTACTACCGTCACTCACCCCGTCCTTACTACCGTCACTCACCCCGTCCTTACTACCGTCACTCACCCCGTCCTTACTACCGTCACTCACCCCGTCCTTACTACCGTCACTCACCCCGTCCTTACTACCGTCACTCACCCCGTCCTTACTACCGTCACTCACCCCGTCCTTACTACCATCACTCACCCCGTCCTTACCACCGTCACTCACCCCGTCCTTACTACCGTCACTCACCCCGTCCTTACTACCGTCACTCACCCCGTCCTTACCACCGTCACTCACCCCGTCCTTACTACCGTCACTCACCCCGTCCTTACTACCGTCACTCACCCCGTCCTTACTACCGTCACTCACCCCGTCCTTACTACCATCACTCACCCCCGTCCTTACCACCGTCACTCACCCCGTCCTTACTACCGTCACTCACCCCGTCCTTACTACCGTCACACACCCCGTCCTTACTACCGTCACTCACCCCCGTCCTTACCACCGTCACTCACCCCGTCCCTACTACCGTCACTCACCCCGTCCTTACTACCGTCACTCACCCCGTCCTTACTACCGTCACTCACCCCGTCCTTACTACCGTCACTCACCCCGTCCTTACTACCGTCACTCACCCCGTCCTTACTACCGTCACTCACCCCGTCCTTACTACCGTCACTCACCCCGTCCTTACTACCGTCACTCACCCCCGTCCTTACCACCGTCACTCACCCCGTCCTTACTACCGTCACTCACCCCGTCCTTACTACCTTCACTCACCCCGTCCTTACTACCGTCACTCACCCCCGTCCTTACCACCGTCACTCACCCCGTCCTTACTACCGTCACTCACCCCCGTCCTTACCACCGTCACCCACCCCGTCCTTACTACCGTCACTCACCCCGTCCTTACTACCGTCACTCACCCCGTCCTTACTACCGTCACTCACCCCGTCCTTACTACCGTCACTCACCCCGTCCTTACTACCGTCACTCACCCCGTCCTTACTACCGTCACACACCCCGTCCTTACTACCGTCACTCACCCCGTCCTTACTACCGTCACTCACCCCGTCCTTACTACCGTCACTCACCCCGTCCTTACTACCGTCACTCACCCCGTCCTTACTACCGTCACTCACCCCGTCCTTACTACCGTCACTCACCCCGTCCTTACTACCGTCACTCACCCCGTCCTTACTACCGTCACTCACCCCGTCCTTACTACCATCACTCACCCCCGTCCTTACCACCGTCACTCACCCCGTCCTTACTACCGTCACTCACCCCGTCCTTACTACCGTCACTCACCCCCGTCCTTACCACCGTCACTCACCCCGTCCTTACTACCGTCACTCACCCCGTCCTTACTACCGTCACTCACCCCGTCCTTACTACCGTCACTCACCCCCGTCCTTACTACCATCACTCACCCCGTCCTTACTACCGTCACTCACCCCGTCCTTACTACCATCACTCACCCCCGTCCTTACTACCGTCACTCACCCCGTCCTTACTACCGTCAAACACCCCGTCCTTACTACCGTCACTCACCCCGTCCTTACTACCGTCACTCACCCCGTCCTTACTACCGTCACTCACCCCGTCCTTACTACCGTCACTCACCCCGTCCTTACTACCGTCACTCACCCTGTCCTTACTACCGTCACTCACCCCGTCCTTACTACCGTCACTCACCCCCGTCCTGACTACCGTCACTCACCCCGTCCTTACTACCGTCACTCACCCCGTCCTTACTACCGTCAAACACCCCGTCCTTACTACCGTCACTCACCCCGTCCTTATTACCGTCAAACACCCCGTCCTTACTACCGTCACTCACCCCGTCCTTACTACCGTCAAACACCCCGTCCTTACTACCGTCACTCACCCCGTCCTTACTACCGTCACTCACCCCGTCCTTACTACCGTCACTCACCCCGTCCTTACTACCGTCACTCACCCCGTCCTTACTACCGTCACTCACCCTGTCCTTACTACCGTCACTCACCCCGTCCTTACTACCGTCACTCACCCCCGTCCTGACTACCGTCACTCACCCCGTCCTTACTACCGTCACTCACCCCGTCCTTACTACCGTCAAACACCCCGTCCTTACTACCGTCACTCACCCCGTCCTTACTACCGTCACTCACCCTGTCCTTACTACCGTCACTCACCCCGTCCTTACTACCGTCACTCACCCCGTCCTTACTACCGTCACTCACCCCCGTCCTTACTACCGTCACTCACCCCGTCCTTACTACCGTCACTCACCCCGTCCTTACTACCGTCACTCACCCCGTCCTTACTACCGTCACTCACCCCGTCCTTACTACCGTCACTCACCCCGTCCTTACTACCGTCACTCACCCCGTCCTTACTACCGTCAAACACCCCGTCCTTACTACCGTCACTCACCCCGTCCTTACTACCGTCACTCACCCCGTCCTTACTACCATCACTCACCCCCGTCCTTACCACCGTCACTCACCCCGTCCTTACTACCGTCACTCACCCCGTCCTTACTACCATCACTCACCCCCGTCCTTACCACCGTCACTCACCCCGTCCTTACTACCGTCACTCACCCCGTCCTTACTACCGTCACACACCCCGACCTTACTACCGTCACTAACCCCCGTCCTTACTACCGTCACTCACCCCGTCCTTACTACCGTCACTCACCCCGTCCTTACTACCGTCACTCACCCTGTCCTTACCACCGTCACTCACCCCGTCCTTACTACCGTCACTCACCCCGTCCTTACTACCGTCACTCACCCTGTCCTTACCACCGTCACTCACCCCGTCCTTACTACCGTCACTCACCCCGTCCTTACTACCGTCACTCACCCCCGTCCTTACCACCGTCACTCACCCCGTCCTTACAACCGTCACTCACCCCGTCCTTACTACCGTCACACACCCCGTCCTTACTACCGTCACTCACCCCGTCCTTACCACCGTCACTCACCCCGTCCTTACTACCGTCACTCACCTCGTCCTTACTACCGTCACTCACCCCGTCCTTACCACCGTCACTCACCCTGTCCTTACTACCGTCACTCACCCCGTCCTTACTACCGTCACTCACCCCCGTCCTTACCACCGTCACTCACCCCGTCCTTACTACCGTCACTCACCCCCGTCCTTACTACCGTCACTCACCCCGTCCTTACTACCGTCACTCACCCCCGTCCTTACTACCGTCACTCACCCCGTCCTTACTACCGTCACTCACCCCGTCCTTACTACCGTCACTCACCCCGTCCTTACTACCGTCACTCACCCCCGTCCTTACCACCGTCACTCACCCCGTCCTTACTACCGTCACTCACCCCGTCCTTACTACCGTCACTCACCCCCGTCCTTACCACCGTCACTCACCCCGTCCTTACTACCGTCACTCACCCCCGTCCTTACTACCGTCACTCACCCCGTCCTTACTACCGTCACTCACCCCCGTCCTTACTACCGTCACTCACCCCGTCCTTACTACCGTCACTCACCCCGTCCTTACTACCGTCACTCACCCCGTCCTTACTACCGTCACTCACCCCGTCCTTACTACCGTCACTCACCCCGTCCTTACTACCGTCACTCACCCCGTCCTTACTACCGTCACTCACCCCGTCCTTACTACCGTTACTCACCTCGTCCTTACTACCGTCACTCACCCCGTCCTTACTACCGTCACTCACCCCGTCCTTAATACCATCACTCACCCCCGTCCTTACCACCGTCACTCACCCCGTCCTTACTACCGTCACTCACCCCGTCCTTACTACCGTCACTCACCCCGTCCTTACTACCACCACTCACCCCCGTCCTTACCACCGTCACTCACCCCGTCCTTACTACCGTCACTCACCCCGTCCTTACTACCATCACTCACCCCCGTCCTTACCACCGTCACTCACCCCGTCCTTACTACCGTCACTCACCCCGTCCTTACTACCGTCACTCACCCTGTCCTTACCACCGTCACTCACCCCGTCCTTACTACCGTCACTCACCCCGTCCTTACTACCGTCACTCACCCCCGTCCTTACCACCGTCACTCACCCCGTCCTTACTACCGTCACTCACCCCGTCCTTACTACCGTCACACACCCCGTCCTTACTACCGTCACTCACCCCCGTCCTTACTACCGTCACTCACCCCGTCCTTACTACCGTCACTCACCCCGTCCTGACTACCATCACTCACCCCCGTCCTTACCACCGTCACTCACCCCGTCCTTACTACCGTCACTCACCCCGTCCTTACTACCGTCACACACCCCGTCCTTACTACCGTCACTCACCCCCGTCCTTACTACCGTCACTCACCCCGTCCTTACTACCGTCACTCACCCCGTCCTTACTACCGTCACTCACCCTGTCCTTACCACCGTCACTCACCCCGTCCTTACTACCGTCACTCACCCCGTCCTTACTACCGTCACTCACCCCGTCCTTACTACCGTCACTCACCCCGTCCTTACTACCGTCACTCACCCCGTCCTTACTACCGTCACTCACCCCCGTCCTTACTATCGTCACTCACCCCGTCCTTACTACCGTCACTCACCCCCGTCCTTACCACCGTCACTCACCCCGTCCTTACTACCGTCACTCACCCCGTCCTTACTACCGTCACTCACCCCGTCCTTACTACCGTCACTCACCCCGTCCTTACCACCGTCACTCACCCCGTCCTTACTACCGTCACTCACCCCGTCCTTACTACCGTCACACACCCCGTCCTTACTACCGTCACTCACCCCCGTCCTTACTACCGTCACTCACCCCGTCCTTACTACCGTCACTCACCCCGTCCTTACTACCGTCACTCACCCTGTCCTTACCACCGTCACTCACCCCGTCCTTACTACCGTCACTCACCCCGTCCTTACTACCGTCACTCACCCCCGTCCTTACCACCGTCACTCACCCCGTCCTTACTACCGTCACTCACCCCGTCCTTACTACCGTCACTCACCCCCGTCCTTACTACCGTCACTCACCCCGTCCTTACTACCGTCACTCACCCCGTCCTTACTACCGTCACTCACCCCGTCCTTACTACCGTCACTCACCCCGTCCTTACTACCGTCACTCACCCCGTCCTTACTACCGTCAAACACCCCGTCCTTACTACCGTCACTCACCCCGTCCTTACTACCGTCACTCACCCCGTCCTTACTACCATCACTCACCCCCGTCCTTACCACCGTCACTCACCCCGTCCTTACTACCGTCACTCACCCCGTCCTTACTACCGTCACTCACCCCCGTCCTTACCACCGTCACTCACCCCGTCCTTACTACCGTCACTCACCCCGTCCTTACTACCGTCACACACCCCGTCCTTACTACCGTCACTCACCCCCGTCCTTACTACCGTCACTCACCCCCGTCCTTACTACCGTCACTCACCCCGTCCTTACCACCGTCACTCACCCCGTCCTTACTACCGTCACTCACCCCGTCCTTACTACCGTCACTCACCCCGTCCTTACTACCGTCACACACCCCGTCCTTACCACCGTCACTCACCCCGTCCTTACTACCGTCACTCACCCCCGTCCTTACCACCGTCACTCACCCCGTCCTTACTACCGTCACTCACCCCGTCCTTACTACCGTCACACACCCCGTCCTTACTACCGTCACTCACCCCCGTCCTTACTACCGTCACTCACCCCCGTCCTTACTACCGTCACTCACCCCGTCCTTACCACCGT
>CAXHSH010000020.1:0-21553 GCA_964019135.1 Arenicola marina
AACTTGTATGCTACAAGTTGTATGCTGCAAGTTGTATGCTACAAGTTGTATGCTACAAGTTGTATGCTGCAAGTTGTATGCTACAAGTTGTATGCTACAAATTGTATGCTACATACAAGTTGTATGCTACAAGTTGTATGCTACAAGTTGTATGCTGCAAGTTGTTTGCTACAAGTTGTATGCTGCAGGTTGTATGCTACAAGTTGTATGCTGCAAGTTGTATGCTACAAGTTGTATGCTGCAAGTTGTATGCTGCAAGTTGTATGCTACAAGTTGTATGCTACAAGTTGTATGCTACATACAAGTTGTATGCTACAAGTTGTATGCTACAAATTGTATGCTACAAGTTGTATGCTACAAGGTGTATGCTACAAGGTGTATGCTACAAGTTGTATGCTACAAGGTGTATGCTACAAGGTGTATGCTACAAGTTGTATGCTACAAGTTGTATGCTACAAGTTGTATGCTACAAGTTGTATGCTGCAAGTTGTATGCTACAAGTTGTTTGCTACAAGTTGTATGCTGCAAGTTGTATGCTGCAGGTTGTATGCTAAAAGTTGTATGCTACAAGTTGTATGCTACAAGTTGTATGCTACAAGTTGTATGCTACAAGTTGTATGCTACAAGTTGTATGCTACAAGTTGTATGCTACAAGTTGTATGCTACAAGTTGTATGCTGCAAGTTGTATGCTGCAAGTTGTATGCTACAAGTTGTATGCTACAAGTTGTATGCTACAAGTTGTATGCTACAAGTTGTATGCTACAAGTTGTATGCTACAAGTTGTTTGCTACAAGTTGTATGCTACAAGTTGTATGCTACAAGTTGTATGCTGCAAGTTGTATGCTGCAAGTTGTATGCTACAAGTTGTATGCTACAAGTTGTATGCTACAAGTTGTATGCTACATACAAGTTGCATGCTACAAGTTGTATGCTACAAGTTGTATGCTACAAGTTGTATGCTGCAAGTTGTATGCTACAAGTTGTTGCTGCAAGTTGTATGCTGCAAGTTGTATGCTGCAGGTTGTATGCTACAAGTTGTATGCTACAAGTTGTATGCTACAAGTTGTATGCTACAAGTTGTATGCTACAAGTTGTATGCTACAAGTTGTATGCTACAAGTTGTATGCTACAAGTTGTATGCTACAAGTTGTATGCTACAAGTTGTTTGCTACAAGTTGTATGCTGCAAGTTGTATGCTACAAGTTGTATGCTGCAAGTTGTATGCTACAAGTTGTATGCTGCAAGTTGTATGCTACAAGTTGTATGCTACAAGTTGTATGCTACAAGTTGTATGCTACAAGTTGTATGCTACAAGTTGTATGCTACAAGTTGTATGCTACAAGTTGTATGCTACAGGTTGTATGCTACAAGTTGTATGCTGTAAGTTGTATGCTGTAAGTTGTATGCTACAAGTTGTATGCTACAAGTTGTATGCTACAAGTTGTATGCTACAAGTTGTATGCTACAAGTTGTATCCCACAAGTTGTATGCCACAAGTTGTATGCTGCAAGTTCTATGCTACAAGTTGTTTGCTGCAAGTTGTATCCTACAAGTTGTATGCTGCAAGTTGTATGCTACAAGTTGTATGCTACAAGTTGTATCCTACAAGTTGTATGCTGCAAGTTGTATGCTACAAGTTGTATGCTACCAGTTGTATGCTGCAAGTTGTATGCTACAAGTTGTATGCTGCAAGTTGTATGCTACAAGTTGTATGCTACAAGTTGTATGCTGCAAGTTGTATGCTGCAAGTTGTATGCTACAAGTTGTATACTACAAGTTGTATGCGACAAGTTGTATGCTACAAGTTGTAGGCTGCAAGTTGTAGGCTATACGTTGTACGCTATAAGCTGTACGCTGTAAGCTGTACGTTGTACGCTGTAAGCTGCATGCGGTGGCCGCCTATTCACAAGAGCAGATCCCAGATTTGGAGAAATAAAAATGGCGCCATTTCAGTGGAATGAGATCACCGAAGAGGGTGTGTCCGATTTGGAATGGTTTACCAATAGAAGTGGAAGGGGGGGGGGGGGTGGGGGGTGGCGCTTTTCCACTAACAGTACAAAATTACCTCCATACCCGTAAACAGGAAGGGGTGGGTGTAGGTGGTTGAGGTGGTCAGGTAAATCTGGATCCCCCAGTTTTGTACCACTTTAATTAATTGGCTACCTCCGCTCTGCCGCCACCCACGCCTCGCTGCCCTGTGGTTTAGTTGTACTTTCTATCGTTCAATGGTAACGTCAAACAGATGTGTGTTTGCATATAGTTTTCAAGGTCTTTGCACGCTAGGAGCCTCGTGCATCAAGAATAACCAGGTAAAGGAGCTGGGGATGGGGGGGGGGGAGGGAGCTATCCACGTGCCTTCCCTCTGTATCACTCACAGCCATGTGCTACCTACCCCCCCCCCCCCCCCCACAGCCATGTTCTACCTACCCCCCCCCACCCCCGATATCGACTTGTTGCTTGATCCTCTCTCCTCTGCCTTACACCCTGCCTCCCCCCGCCTTCTCCCCCACCCCCTCGCGGGAGGGGGGGGGGGGGGGCAACGCGTCCATTTTTTGTTGCCGAAGACTTATTCTTTTATATCGGGCGATAATGGGTGAGATACCGGTTGAACCCCGCGCCGCAGACTCGTTAACACTTTCCTCAGTCATAACCTCCCCAGCCCACTCTCCATTCCCCATTCCTCTCCCCCACCCCCGTCAATCCTCTTTATCCCCCCTCTGTTTGCCCCCTCCCCCTTTACTCCCCGCCCCTCCCTCCCCCCCCCCCCCCGTTTATACCTACAGCTGGCGTTATTGTTGGGAAACGGTTTCCCGCCGCTGGTTCCAGTTGCCGTCTGCCCCCTCGATGACGTCAGACGCTGCTCTTCGCATTTCACAGAAGCCGGTCGCCATTAACGACAGCGGGTCACCGCGTCCCGTGCCAGGCTGCCTTGACCTTTGGTGACCCAGACAACCGCTGTGCAACTCTACAGCACACCCACCCAACCACCCACCCACCCCGCGACACACGATTGTGGCTATGGATACCTCAGGAGAGAGAAGGGTGGGGTCGGGGTAGGGGGGGGGGTGGGTCTGTGGTGGAAGCAGGTGTTGGCTGGGGACGGAGGGAGGGAGGAAAGGAGGGGGGTAGCGGGTACGTTGTCGTGGCTATCAACTCCCTCCCCCGGGGGGTTTGTTAGTGCATTTTTTGTGACCGGTAATAATTTTTGTCATACAATGACCTGTAGCTTTAGCCGTGGGGTCCGCAGTCCCTTCGTCCCTATAGGCTGGGGGAGGGGGCTGGACGGGGTGACTCAGTGAGGGTGGGGGCGGGAGCGGGGGTGTGGGAGGGGGTTGTGAGAGGCGACGGGGAGAGGGCGGGGCGGCTGGAGCTGGAGGACGCCGGGCCGGTCATCAAGGTCGCCCCCAATGACCTCTACCTCAGCCGACCCTCGGGTTAATGGTCAATTGGTTTTTCTGACTCGTACAACACGCTTCGTCCTTGTCATGGTTACGGAATCGAGGGAAACGTAGGGGGGGGGGGGCGGGGTGGCGGTGGTGGTGGGCGCGGGGGGCGGGTGGGTGGGGTAGTGCAGGCGGGAAGGTTGGGTGGGGGGGCATCACTAGCCTCTTAGAGTGGGACACCGAGAAAATGGACGCAGTAACCCTGAAGAGATGACGTGGTTGGCAACATTAGAGAGGGGGGGGGGGAGTATTCTCATGCGGGTGGGGAGGCCGGCCTTCTCTCTCTACCGTGGACAAAACACTGACATAAGCTTCGGACTTCCTCCACTCTCCCCCCGCCCCCCACCCCCCCACCCCCCCCCCAGTGTGATTGACGCCTAACAAAGCGACGCCCCAAGTCGAGCTCTCCTCCACCAACCGCCTCGACAAGTCGCTCACATGTGACACGAACCTGCGACCTGCGGTCTGAATGACGCGAGTTTGTGTGGGCTAATTTGTTGGCTCGGAAGCGGGTGGGTGGGCGGTGTGGGGGACACGCCCGCTTTGGTTCGAGCGAGGGAAGCCGCCTCTATCCCGCTGCCAAAGTCCCATTATGATATATATATATATATATAGTGTCCCAAAAAAAGGTCTTGACAACGAGTTGCATTTATGAATGTGACTCGGTTGACCTGATTTGTCTGACAGGAAACCTTTGCCAACCCACCTATTAACTTCTCTATTTATACTTATGACGCCGGCAATGCCTGTTTCAAAGACCCGTGCTGAGGCCAAGCGACGGCCATTACGTAAATAAGGGGCTTGCGGTGACCTTGAGGCGATACATGTAATATCGGTGTAGATAATTGGGAGGTCTTAGGATCAACGTTGTGCGGTCGGTCTATTTATGCGGCTGTGGATGAAAGGAAAAACAAACGTTGGCTCTGGCGAGCCAGCGCCTTATATATTCAGGGATGAAATCGTGACGTCATATGAACCCAAATGGGTTAAAGAGTACCGGACTGGATCATATAAGGTCATAGAAGGTCATGGGAGGTCATGGAAGGTCATGACAGCGGTATTGGGCAATATCGCCAAAACCTACCGAAATCTTGGTGGGATAAACAGTTCAAAGCTAAAACGGGGGGCGGGACGGAGGGAAGGGGGGTGGGGAGGGCGAGAGAGGGGGAGGCAGCAAGGCATTTCTCAAAGAGTTATTTTAATGTTTAATTTTTATTATTCTTTTATTGGCCATAAAACTCATGAGTGTAAGTAATAACCTATAATTGGCTAATAATACATTTTTAAGTTGGGAATAACAAATATATAGCGATACGGGTTATATTTCACATAATATGGCCCATATACTTGTACTATATCTCGTTTATATACTCAACACGTTCACTGAACATCGCACTCAACACGTTCACTAAACATGGCACTTAACACGTTCACTAAATATCGCACTCAACACGTTCACTAAACATCGCACTCAACACGTTCACTAAACATGGCACTCATGACGTTCACTAAACATCTCACCCATCACGTTCACTGAACATCGCACTCATCACGTTTACTAAACATCTCACTCATCACGTTCATTAAAAATCGCACTCAACACGTTTACTAAACATGGCACTCATGACGTTTACTAAACATCGCACTCACCACGTTCACTAAACATCACACTCAACACGTTCACTAAACATCACACTCACCACGTTCACTAAACATCACACTCAACACGTTCACTAAACATCACACTCACCACGTTCACTAAACATCACACTCAACACGTTCACTAAACATCACACTCACCACGTTCACTGAACATCGCACTCAAAACGTTCACTAAACATCACACTCAACACGTTCACTAAACATCGCACTCACCACGTTCATTAAAAATCGCACTCAACACGTTTACTAAACATCGCACTCACCACGTTCACTAAACATCGCACTCAACACGTTTACTAAACATCGCACTCAACACGTTCACTAAACATCACACTCATCACGTTTACTAAACATCGCACTCAACACGTTCATTAAAAATCGCACTCATCACGTTCACTGAACATCGCACTCACCACGTTCACTAAACATCGCACTCACCACGTTCACTAAACATCACACTCACCACGTTCACTAAACGTCGAACTCATCACGTTCACTAAACATCACACTCACCACGTTCACTGAACATCGCACTCAAAACGTTCACTAAACATCACACTCAACACGTTCACTAAACATCGCACTCACCACGTTCACTAAACATCGCACTCACCACGTTCACTAAACATCGAACTCATCACGTTCACTAAACATCACACTCACCACGTTCACTAAACATCGCACTCAACACGTTTACTAAACATCGCACTCAACACGTTCATTAAAAATCGCACTCATCACGTTCACTGAACATCGCACTCAACACGTTCACTAAACATCGCACTCACCACGTTCACTGAACATCGCACTCACCACGTTCACTAAACATCACACTCAACACGTTCATTAAAAATCGCACTCAACACGTTCACTAAACATCACACTCAACACGTTCACTAAACATCGCACTCAACACGTTCATTAAAAATCGCACTCAACACGTTCACTGAACATCGCACTCACCACGTTCACTAAACATCGCACTCACCACGTTCACTCAACATCACACTCAACACGTTCACTAAACATCGCACTCAACACGTTCATTAAAAATCGCACTCACCACGTTCACTAAACATCACACTCGACACGTTCATTAAAAATCGCACTCAACACGTTCACTAAACATCACACTCATCACGTTCACTAAACATTACACTCATCACGTTCACTGAACATCGCACTCATCACGTTCACTGAACATCGCACTCATCACGTTCACTAAACATCGAACTCACCACGTGCACTAAACATCGCACTCACCACGTTCACTAAACATCGCACTCACCACGTTCACTAAACATCACACTCACCACGTTCACTAAACATCGCACTCAACACGTTCACTAAACATCGCACTCATCACGTTCACTGAACATCGCACTCATCACGTTCACTAAACATCGAACTCACCACGTTCACTAAACATCGAACTCACCACGTGCACTAAACATCGCACTCACCACGTTCACTAAACATCGCACTCACCACGTTCACTAAACATCACACTCACCACGTTCACTAAACATCGCACTCAACACGTTCACTAAACATCTCACTCAACACGTTCACTAAACATCGCACTCATCACGTTCACTGAACATCGCACTCATCACGTTCACTAAACATCGAACTCACCACGTTCACTAAACATCGCACTCACCACGTTCACTAAACATCGCACTCAACACGTTCACTAAACATCACACTCATGACGTTCACTAAACATCACACCCACCACGTTCACTAAACATCGCACTCAACACGTTCACTAAACGTCGAACTCAACACGTTCACTAAACATCGAACTCACCACGTTCATTGAACATCGCACTCATCACGTTCACTAAACATTACACTCATCACGTTCACTAAACATCACACTCAACACGTTCACTAAACATCGCACTCAACACGTTCACTAAACGTCGAACTCAACACGTTCACTAAACATCGAACTCACCACGTTCATTGAACATCGCACTCATCACGTTCACTAAACATTACACTCACCACGTTCACTGAACATCGCACTCAACACGTTCACTTAACATCACACTCACCACGTTCACTGAACATCGCACTCAACACGTTCACTAAACATCACACTTACCACGTTCACTGAACATCGCACTCAACACGTTCACTAAACATCGCACTCATCACGTTCACTAAACATCGCACTCATCACGTTCACTAAACATCGCACTCACCACGTTCACTGAACATCACACTCACCACGTTCACTGAACATCGCACGCAACACGTTCACTAAACATCACACTCACCACGTTCACTGAACATCGCACTCAACACGTTCACTGAACATCGCACTCATCACGTTCACTAAACATCGAACTCACCACGTTCACTAAACATTACACTCACCACGTTCACTAAACATTACACTCATCACGTTCACTAAACATCGCACTCAACACGTTCACTAAACATCACACTCAACACATTCACTAAAAATCACGCTCACCACGTTCACTGAACATCGCACTCAACACGTTCACTAGACATCGCACTCACCACGTTCACTAAACATCGCACTCACCACGTTCACTAGACATCGCACTCAACACGTTCACTAGACATCGCACTCACCACGTTCACTAAACATCGCACTCAACACGTTCACTAGACATCGCACTCACCACGTTCACTAAACATCGCACTCAACACGTTCACTAAACATCACACTCACCACGTTTACTGAACATCGCACTCAACACGTTCACTAAACATCGCACTCATCACGTTCACTAAACATCGCACTCAACACGTTCACTAAACATCGCACTCAACACGTTCACTAAACATCACACTCAACACGTTCACTAAACATCGCACTCAACACGTTCACTAGACATCACACTCATCACGTTCACTGAACATCGCACTCAACACGTTCACTAAACATCACACTCACCACGTTCACTGAACATCGCACTCAACACGTTCACTAGACATCGCACTCAACACGTTCACTAAACGTCACACTCACCACGTTTACTGAACATCGCACTCAACACGTTCACTAAACATCGCACTCATCACGTTCACTAAACATCGCACTCATCACGTTCACTAAACATCACACTCAACACGTTCACTAGACATCACACTCATCACGTTCACTGAACATCGCACTCAACACGTTCACTAAACATCACACTCAACACGTTCACTAAACATCGCACTCAACACGTTCACTAGACATCACACTCATCACGTTCACTGAACATCGCACTCAACACGTTCACTAAACATCACACTCACCACGTTCACTGAACATCGCACTCAACACGTTCACTAGACATCGCACTCAACACGTTCACTAAACATCACACTCACCACGTTTACTGAACATCGCACTCAACACGTTCACTAAACATCGCACTCAACACGTTCACTAGACATCGCACTCAACACGTTCACTAAACATCACACTCATCACGTTCACTAAACATCGCACTCAACACGTTCACTAAACATCGCACTCACCACGTTCACTGAACATCGCACTCAACACGTTCACTAGACATCGCACTCAACACGTTCACTAAACATTACACTCATCACGTTCACTAAACATCGCACTCAACACGTTCACTAAACATCGCACTCATCACGTTCACTGAACATCGCACTCAACACGTTCACTAAACATCGCACTCACCACGTTCACTAAACATCGCACTCAACACGTTCACTAAACATTACACTCACCACGTTCACTGAACATCGCACTCAACACGTTCACTAGACATCGCACTCAACACGTTCACTAAACATTACACTCATCACGTTCACTAAACATTACACTCATCACGTTCACTAAACATTACACTCATCACGTTCACTAAACATTACACTCATCACGTTCACTGAACATCGCACTCAACACGTTCACTGAACATTACACTCATCACGTTCACTAAACATCGCACTCAACACGTTCACTAAACATTACACTCATCACGTTCACTAAACATTACACTCATCACGTTCACTAGACATCGCACTCAACACGTTCACTAAACATTACACTCATCACGTTCACTAAACATTACACTCATCACGTTCACTAAACATTACACTCATCACGTTCACTAAACATTACACTCATCACGTTCACTAGACATCGCACTCAACACGTTCACTAAACATTACACTCATCACGTTCACTAAACATTACACTCATCACGTTCACTAAACATTACACTCATCACGTTCACTAAACATTACACTCATCACGTTCACTGAACATCGCACTCAACACGTTCACTAAACATTACACTCATCACGTTCACTAAACATCGCACTCAACACGTTCACTAAACATTACACTCACCACGTTCACTGAACATCGCACTCAACACGTTCACTAGACATCGCACTCATCACGTTCACTAAACATTACACTCATCACGTTCACTAAACATTACACTCATCACGTTCACTAAACATTACACTCATCACGTTCACTAAACATCGCACTCAACACGTTCACTAAACATTACACTCACCACGTTCACTGAACATCGCACTCAACACGTTCACTAGACATCGCACTCATCACGTTCACTAAACATTACACTCATCACGTTCACTAAACATTACACTCATCACGTTCACTAAACATTACACTCATCACGTTCACTAAACATTACACTCATCACGTTCACTAAACATTACACTCATCACGTTCACTAAACATTACACTCATCACGTTCACTAAACATTACACTCATCACGTTCACTAAACATTACACTCATCACGTTCACTAAACATTACACTCATCACGTTCACTAAACATCGAACTCACCACGTTCACTAAACATCGCACTCATCACGTTCACTGAACATCGCACTCAACACGTTCACTAAACATCGCACTCACCACGTTCACTAAACATCGCACTCAACACGTTCACTAAACATTACACTCACCACGTTCACTGAACATCGCACTCAACACGTTCACTAGACATCGCACTCAACACGTTCACTAAACATTACACTCATCACGTTCACTAAACATCGCACTCAACACGTTCACTAAACATTACACTCACCACGTTCACTGAACATCGCACTCAACACGTTCACTAGACATCGCACTCAACACGTTCACTAAACATTACACTCATCACGTTCACTAGACATCGCACTCAACACGTTCACTAAACATTACACTCACCACGTTCACTGAACATCGCACTCAACACGTTCACTAGACATCGCACTCATCACGTTCACTAAACATTACACTCATCACGTTCACTAGACATCGCACTCAACACGTTCACTAAACATTACACTCACCACGTTCACTGAACATCGCACTCAACACGTTCACTAGACATCGCACTCATCACGTTCACTAAACATCGCACTCAACACGTTCACTAGACATCGCACTCAACACGTTCACTAAACATTACACTCATCACGTTCACTAGACATCGCACTCAACACGTTCACTAAACATTACACTCACCACGTTCACTGAACATCGCACTCAACACGTTCACTAGACATCGCACTCATCACGTTCACTAAACATCGCACTCAACACGTTCACTAAACATCGCACTCATCACGTTCACTAAACATCGCACTCAACACGTTCACTGAACATCGCACTCGACACGTTCACTAAACATCTCACTCATCACGTTCACTAAACATTACACTCACCACGTTCACTGAACATCGCACTCAACACGTTCACTAGACATCGCACTCATCACGTTCACTAAACATCACACTCATCACGTTCACTAAACATCGCACTCAACACGTTCACTAAACATCGCACTCGACACGTTCACTAAACATCGCACTCATCACGTTCACTGAACATCGCACTCAACACGTTCACTAGACATCGCACTCACCACGTTCACTAAACATCACACTCACCACGTTCACTAAACATCACACTCAACACGTTCACTAAACATCGCACTCAACACGTTCACTAAACATCGCACTCAACACGTTCACTAAACATCACACTCAACACGTTCACTAAACATCGCACTCAACACGTTCACTAAACATCACACTCAACACGTTCACTAACCACGTTCACTAAACATCGCACTCAACACGTTCACTAAACATCGCACTCAACACGTTCACTAAACATCGCACTCAACACGTTCACTAAACATCGCACTCAACACGTTCACTAAACATCGCACTCAACACGTTCACTAAACATCGCACTCATCACGTTCACTTAACATCGCACTCAACACGTTTACTGAACATCGCACTCGACACGTTCACTAAACATCTCACTCATCACGTTCACTAAACATCGCACTCATCACGTTCACTGAACATCGCACTCAACACGTTCACTAAACATCGAACTCACCACGTGCACTAAACATCACACTCACCACGTTCACTGAACATCGCACTCAACACGTTCACTAAACATCACACTCATCACGTTCACTGAACATCGCACTCAACACGTTCACTAAACATCGAACTCACCACGTGCACTAAACATCACACTCACCACGTTCACTGAACATCGCACTCATCACGTTCACTAAACATCGAACTCACCACGTGCACTAAACATCACACTCATCACGTTCACTGAACATCGCACTCAACACGTTCACTAAACATCGAACTCACCACGTGCACTAAACATCACACTCATCACGTTCACTGAACATCACACTCAACACGTTCACTAAACATCGAACTCACCACGTGCACTAAACATCACACTCATCACGTTCACTGAACATCACACTCAACACGTTCACTAAACATCGAACTCACCACGTGCACTAAACATCACACTCATCACGTTCACTGAACATCACACTCAACACGTTCACTAAACATCGCACTCAACACGTTCACTGAACATCGCACTCAACACGTTCACTAAACATCGAACTCACCACGTGCACTAAACATCACACTCACCACGTTCACTGAACATCGCACTCATCACGTTCACTAAACATCGAACTCACCACGTGCACTAAACATCACACTCATCACGTTCACTAAACATCGCACTCAACACGTTCACTAAACATCGCACTCAACAGGTTCACTAAACATCGCACTCAACACGTTCACTAAACATCGCACTCAACACGTTCACTAAACATCGCACTCAACACGTTCACTAAACATCGCACTCAACACGTTCACTAAACATCGCACTCAACACGTTCACTAAACATCGCACTCAACACGTTCACTAAACATCACACTCATCACGTTCACTAACCACGTTCACTAAACATCGCACTCAACACGTTCACTAAACATCGCACTCAACACGTTCACTGAACATCGCACTCATCACGTTCACTGAACATCGCACTCATCACGTTCACTAAACATCACACTCAACACGTTCACTAAACATCGAACTCACCACGTGCACTAAACATCACACTCACCACGTTCACTGAACATCGCACTCATCACGTTCACTAAACATCGAACTCACCACGTGCACTAAACATCACACTCATCACGTTCACTAAACATCGCACTCAACACGTTCACTAAACATCGCACTCAACAGGTTCACTAAACATCGCACTCAACACGTTCACTAAACATCGCACTCAACACGTTCACTAAACATCGCACTCAACACGTTCACTAAACATCGCACTCAACACGTTCACTAAACATCGCACTCAACACGTTCACTAAACATCGCACTCAACACGTTCACTAAACATCGCACTCAACACGTTCACTAAACATCGCACTCAACACGTTCACTAAACATCGCACTCAACACGTTCACTAAACATCGCACTCAACACGTTCACTAGACATCGCACTCAACACGTTCACTAAATATCGCACTCAACACGTTCACTAAACATCGCACTTATCACGTTCACTAAACGTCGTCTCGAGTTCACTTTTCTCCAGTCCGTTCTTTCTCTTCCTCTTCAACTTTCTCTCGTCTGCTCACGGCGGCCAGCCAACATGACCAGCGGTCAAAGGTCAACATAGCTTCTGCTTCTGTTCTCTTTTTTTTCCTCGAGCGGCCACGTGTGGCTGTAGAAAGGGGGTTGGGGAGAGGGCGGATGGAGGGGCTTTTGGGAGTGTGGGGGTGGCGGGTGAAGGGGGCTGGTCGGGGTAGACGGAACTGTAGAAGGAGGGGTGTTCGGGGTTGGCGGAGCTGGTTGAGGGGCTAGTGGAGGGGCAGAGGCAGTGGGAAGGAGGGGCTGAGTTTGAGGGTGAGGTGTTTCCGCCGATGATAGGCAGTCGGCATGTTGTTTACAGGGATCGGCTGATGGTCGCAGGGCGGGGGCGGGGTAGAAGGGCCAGTAAACACCGGCGCCCGCACACTGTTGTGTCTTAACTGCGCAATATCGCGCATGTACCATGGCCGAATAGTTTGAACTATACCGGGCGTGTTAGGTCTAATGCCCGGATGGGATGGAGGGGGGAGGAAGTGGGGGGGTGGGGGGGGGGGGGGTGATGGAGTCGTGGTTACAGACACGATGCTCGGTGTGGCTCTGCCAGTCTTATCAACACCTTCTCATGTTTATTCATGAGCTTTCATCTGGTAATGTTGTCGTCTGTCCCTGTGGTTAGAGACTCGTGTATGTCTCCAGGCACCTTATTAAATTATCCACACCCACTATCATTTGGTCATTTGATTACTACTGACATCATGTTAGTTCAGGTAGTGGGGACAGGAAAGTGACACGAGCGGTCCCCGGTGTGTGGGCTACAGGTGGAGATCCACCGCGAGACTCACATGGTCCGCGAGAGTACGACGAGACTCTGGTCCGTGGACCGCGAGACCCCGCGAGAAGACAACGAGACCCGGGTAAAGCGCGAAACACGGCGGGAGGTGGACGAGACTTGGACGGGCCGCGGGAGGCGGACGAGACTTGGGTGCGCCGCGGGAGGCGGACGAGACTTGGACGGGCCGCGGGAGGCGGACGAGACTTGGATGGGCCGCGGGAGGCGGACGAGACTTGGGTGCGCCGCGGGAGACGGACGAGACTTGGATGGGCCGCAGGAGGCGGACGAGGCTTAGATGGGCCGTGGGAGGCTTGTGTTTGAGTGCACGGCGGTGGAGCGGGGCTCGCCTTCCCACCTCTCTCCCTCCCCACCCACCCCGCCTGATGCGGCTGCTACCTGCCGCCGGTTTTGCCCCACCTCTGACGTTATTACAGGCTTAACCCGGCCGCTTGGGGAGGGGGGGGGCGGTTTTAGGGGGGCTGAGAGGCGGGTGGGTGTTAGGGGAGACTCCGTCGTCTGATGGCGGTCGCCGGGTAGACGTGCAGCGCGCGACAACACGTGCTCCTCTGACGTCATCAAGCGGTCGGACATTCATATCTCAGCAGGTTTGCTTGGCTTCCTGTATTAGTTTTCTGCACGGACCAAGCGTAGCCACGGTAGCCTTCAATTAAAATACTGACATTGCTCGCGTAAGTTCGGGTCTAGGAGAGGCTGGCGGTGGGGGGGGGGGGGGGGGGGGGTAGAGCTCGGCTCGGCGGTTGGTTGGTATTGTTTAGGGCTCTGACCGAATTCCGTTTATAAGCCCTGTCTGTCTGGGACTATATTGTTTATTTGCAGCACTTGCTGTTCTAGTGTCCACGTGGCGACTACGGGGGGGAAGGCCGTGGGGGGGTGGGGGGACGTGTGGACGGTACGACGTCGGGGCAGCGCACGTGCTGACGGCAGACTACCGACATGACGTGTGTGTACTGACGGCAGACTACCGACATGACGTGTGTGCTGACGGCAGACTACCGACATGACGTGTGTGCTGCCAGCAGACTACCGACATGACGTGTGTGTGCTGCCGGCAGACTACCGACATGACGTGTGTGTACTGACGGCAGACTACCGACATGACATGTGTGCTGCCGGCAGACTACCGATATGACGTGTGTGCTGCCAGCAGATTATCGACATGACGTGTGTGTACTGACGGCAGACTACCGACATGACGTGTGTGCTGCCGGCATACTACCGATATGACGTGTGTGCTGCCAGCACACTACCGACATGACGTGTGTGTGCTGACGGCAGACTACCGACATGACGTGTGTGTGTGATGCCGGCAGACTACCGACATGACGTGTGTGTGTGCTGCCGGCCGACTGCCGACATGACGTGTGTGTGTGCTCCCGGCAGACTACCGACATGACGTGTGTGTACTGACGGCAGACTACCGACATGACGTGTGTGCTGCCGGCAGACTACCAACATGACGTGTGTGTGATAACGGCAGACTACCGACATGACGTGTGTGCTGACGGCAGACTACCAACATGACGTGTGTGTGCTGACGGCAGACTGGTGACATGACGTGTGTGTGCTGACGGCAGACTACCGACATGACGTGTGTGAATTTTAAGCTTTGACCCTCCCTCTCGTTAAAGAACCTACACATGACGTGTGTGTGCTGCCGGCCGACTACCGACATGACGTGTGTGAATCTTAAGCTTTGACCCTCCCTCTCGTTAAAGAACCTACACATGACGTGTGTGTGCTGCCGGCCGACTACCGACATGACGTGTGTGTACTGACGGCAGACTACCGACATGACGTGTGTGCTGACGGCAGACTACCAACATGACGTATGTGTGATGACGGCAGACTACCGACATGACGTGTGTGTGCTGACGGCAGACTACCGACATGACGTGTGTGTACTGACGACAGACTACCGACATGACGTGTGTGCTGACGGCAGACTACCGACATGACGTGTGTGCTGCCAGCAGACTACCGACATGACGTGTGTGTGCTGCCGGCAGACTACCGACATGACGTGTGTGTACTGACGGCAGACTACCGACATGACATGTGTGCTGCCGGCATACTACCGATATGACGTGTGTGCTGCCAGCACACTACCGACATGACGTGTGTGTGCTGACGGCAGACTACCGACATGACGTGTGTGTGTGATGCCGCCAGACTACCGACATGACGTGTGTGTGTGCTGCCGGCCGACTACCGACATGACGTGTGTGTGTGCTCCCGGCAGACTACCGACATGACGTGTGTGTACTGACGGCAGACTACCGACATGACGTGTGTGCTGCCGGCAGACTACCAACATGACGTGTGTGTGATGACGGCAGACTACCGACATGACGTGTGTGCTGACGGCAGACTACCAACATGACGTGTGTGTGCTGACGGCAGACTGGTGACATGACATGTGTGTGCTGACGGCAGACTACCGACATGACGTGTGTGAATTTTAAGCTTTGACCCTCCCTCTCGTTAAAGAACCTACACATGACGTGTGTGTGCTGCCGGCCGACTACCGACATGACGTGTGTGGATCTTAAGCTTTGACCCTCCCTCTCGTTAAAGAACCTACACATGACGTGTGTGTGCTGCCGGCCGACTACCGACATGACGTGTGTGTGTGCTCCCGGCAGACTACCGACATGACGTGTGTGTACTGACGGCAGACTACCGACATGACGTGTGTGCTGACGGCAGACTACCAACATGACGTATGTGTGATGACGGCAGACTACCGACATGACGTGTGTGTGCTGACGGCAGACTACCGACATGACCTGTGTGTACTGACGGCAGACTACCGACATGACGTGTGTGCTGCCGGCAGACTACCGACATGACGTGTGTGCTGCCGGCAGACTACCGACATGACGTGTGTGCTGACGGCAGACTATCGACATGACGTGTGTGTGCTGACGGTAGACTACCGACATGACGTGTGTGTGCTGACGGCAGACTACCGACATGACGTGTGTGTGCTGCCGGCAGACTACCGACATGACGTGTGTGTGTGCTGCCGGCAGACTACCGACATGACGTTTGTGTGCTGACGGCAGACTACCGACATGACGTCTGTGTACTGACGGCAGACTACCGACATGACGTGTGTGTGAGCTGCCGGCAGACTACCGACATGACGTGTGTGCTGACGGCAGACTACCAACATGACGTGTGTGTGCTGACGGCAGACTACCGACATGACGTGTGTGCTGACGGCAGACTACCAACATGACGTGTGTGCGCTGACGGCAGACTGCCGACATGACGTGTGTGTACTGCCGGCAGACTACCGACATGACGTATGTGTGCTGACGGCAGACTACCGACATGACGTGTGTGCTGACGGCAGACTACCAGCAAGACGTGTGTGTGAGCTGCCGGCAGACTACCAACATGACGTTTGTGTGCTGACGGCAGACTACCGACATGACGTGTGTGTACTGACGGCAGACTACCGACATGACGTGTGTGCTGACGGCAGACTACCGACATGACGTGTGTGTACTGACGGCAGACTACCGACATGACGTGTGTGCTGACGGCAGACTACCGACATGACGTGTGTGAATCTTGAGCTTTGACCCTCCCTCTCGTTAAAGAACCTACACGGCTTCCCTGGTGAAATAGTTAGCGCCCCAGACGGCATATCAATAGGTCTTGGGTTCGAATCCTGGCTCGGCCTCTAGTCTGGAGCACGTGTCATCCACTCGGCATTCACCTCCCCGGGAGGTTCCTTGGTGCAGGTTAGCCCTTATGTACACAAAAGCGGCCTAAAACACTCAACTGATTCTGTGTACCCGACTCGCCATCTGTTTCCCCCACCCTCGCGGGGGGGGGGGGGGGGTTGTATCGTCTCGACCACTCAGCTTCGCTTTCGAATATCGTTTCCATTATAATTTTGCTGTATTTGTGATGTTTACGCGGCTGTCTCAAGACATTTGGCGTTCGGAGCGGGAGTGGCGGGCTGGTGTCTCCCGCTGCCGCCGGAGGGCGCCATGTGTTATAGCGGCCGTCGCGGCTTGTTTTCTGTCCAGATCTGGAGTTGCTGGTGTGTCCGTAACAATGCTAACCATTACTTTTTGTATTTCTTGTAAGGAAATGGGGACATTATTAAGTGCAATGCGGAGATAAATTACAAGGGATGAGACCCGTGACAGATGTGAAGGGAGGGGCGAGACCCGTGGCAGATGTGAAGGGAGGGGTGAGACCCGTGACAGATGTGAAGGGAGGGGTGAGACCCGTGGCAGATGTGAAGGGAGGGGAGAGACCCGTGGCAGATGTGAAGGGAGGGGTGAGACCCGTGGCAGATGTGAAGGGAGGGGTGATACCCGTGGCAGATGTGAAGGGAGGGGTGAGACCCGTGACAGATGTGAAGGGAGGGGTGAGACCCGTGACAGATGTGAAGGGAGGGGTGAGACCCGTGGCAGATATGAAGGGAGGGGTGAGACCCGTGGCAGATATGAAGGGAGGGGTGAGACCCGTGGCAGATGTGAAGGGAGGGGTGAGACCCGTGGCAGATATGAAGGGAGGGGTGTGGTCACCGTGTCTGGTAGGATTAAGTGTAGTGTGGTCACCATGTCTGATGAGATTAAGTGTAGTGTGGTCACCATGTCTGATGAGATTAAGTGTAGTGTGGTCTTTATGTCTGATGGCATTAAGTGTAGTGTGGTCACCATGTCTGATAGGATAAATTGTAGTGTGGTCACCATGTCTTTATGATTACGTGTAGTGTGGTCATTATGTCTGATGGCATTAAGTGTAGTGTGGTCACCATGTCTTTTAGGATTACGTGTAGTGTGGTCATTATGTCTGATGGCATTAAGTGTAGTGTGGTCACCATGTCTTTTAGGATTACGTGTAGTGTGGTCATTATGTCTGATGGGATTACGTGTAGTGTGGTCACCATGTCTGATGGCATTAAGTGTAGTGTGGTCACCATGTCTTTTAGGATTACGTGTAGTGTGGTCATTATGTCTGATGGCATTAAGTGTAGTGTGGCCACCATGTCTTTTAGGATTACGTGTAGTGTGGTCACCATGTCTTTTAGGATTACGTGTAATGTGGTCACCATGTCTGATGGCATTAAGTGTAGTGTGGTCACCATGTCTTTTAGGATTACGTGTAGTGTGGTCACCATGTCTTTTAGGATTACGTGTAGTGTGGTCATTATGTCTGATGGCATTAAGTGTAGTGTGGTCACCATGTCTTTTAGGATTACGTGTAGTGTGGTCACCATGTCTTTTAGGATTACGTGTAGTGTGGTCACCATGTCTTTTAGGATTACGTGTAATGTGGTCACCATGTCTGATGGCATTAAGTGTAGTGTGGTCACCATGTCTTTTAGGATTACGTGTAGTGTGGTCATTATGTCTGATGGCATTAAGTGTAGTGTGGTCACCATGTCTTTTAGGATTACGTGTAGTGTGGTCATTATGTCTGATGGCATTAAGTGTAGTGTGGTCACCATGTCTTTTAGGATTACGTGTAGTGTGGTCATTATGTCTGATGGCATTAAGTGTAGTGTGGTCAGCATGTCTTTTAGGATTACGTGTAGTGTGGTCACCATGTCTTTTAGGATTACGTGTAATGTGGTCACCATGTCTGATGGCATTAAGTGTAGTGTGGTCACCATGTCTTTTAGGATTACGTGTAGTGTGGTCATTATGTCTGATGGCATTAAGTGTAGTGTGGTCACCATGTCTTTTAGGATTACGTGTAGTGTGGTCATTATGTCTGATGGCATTAAGTGTAGTGTGGTCACCATGTCTTTTAGGATTACGTGTAGTGTGGTCATTATGTCTGATGGCATTAAGTGTAGTGTGGTCACCATGTCTTTTAGGATTACGTGTAGTGTGGTCACCATGTCTTTTAGGATTACGTGTAATGTGGTCACCATGTCTGATGGCATTAAGTGTAGTGTGGTCACCATGTCTTTTAGGATTACGTGTAGTGTGGTCATTATGTCTGATGGCATTAAGTGTAGTGTGGTCACCATGTCTTTTAGGATTACGTGTAGTGTGGTCACCATGTCTGATGGGATTAAGTGTAGTGTGGTCACCATGTCTTTTAGGATTACGTGTAGTGTGGTCACCATGTCTGATGGCATTAAGTGTAGTGTGGTCACCATGTCTTTTAGGATTACGTGTAGTGTGGTCATTATGTCTGATGGCATTAAGTGTAGTGTGGTCACCATGTCTTTTAGGATTACGTGTAGTGTGGTCACCATGTCTTTTAGGATTAAGTGTAGTGTGGTCATTATGTCTGATGGCATTAAGTGTAGTGTGGTCACCATGTCTTTTAGGATTACGTGTAGTGTGGTCACCATGTCTGATGGCATTAAGTGTAGTGTGGTCACCATGTCTTTTAGGATTACGTGTAGTGTGGTCATTATGTCTGATGGCATTAAGTGTAGTGTGGTCACCATGTCTTTTAGGATTACGTGTAGTGTGGTCACCATGTCTTTTAGGATTAAGTGTAGTGTGGTCATTATGTCTGATGGCATTAAGTGTAGTGTGGTCACCATGTCTTTTAGGATTACGTGTAGTGTGGTCACCATGTCTGATGGCATTAAGTGTAGTGTGGTCACCATGTCTTTTAGGATTACGTGTAGTGTGGTCATTATGTCTGATGGCATTAAGTGTAGTGTGGTCACCATGTCTTTTAGGATTACGTGTAGTGTGGTCATTATGTCTGATGGGATTAAGTGTAGTGTGGTCACCATGTCTGATGGTATTAAGTGTAGTGTGGTCACCATTGTCTGATGGGATTAAGTGTAGTGTGGTCACCATGTCTGATGGGATTAAGTGTAGTGTGGTCACCATGTCTGATGGGATTAAGTGTAGTGTGGTCACCATGTCTGATGGGATTAAGTGTAGTGTGGTCACCATGTCTGATGGGATTAAGTGTAGTGTGGTCACCATGTCTGATGGGATAAAGTGTAGTGTGGTCACCATGTCTGATAGGATTAAGTGTAGTGTGGTCACCATGTCTGATGGGATTAAGTGTAGTGTGGTCACCATGTCTGATAGGATTAAGTGTAGTGTGGTCACCATGTCTGATGGGATTAAGTGTAGTATTTACGCCCGCCCGCCCCTGCCCCACCCCACCCTGCATAGTCGGATGGCAATGTCCACCCTCCATCCCTCCCTCGCTCCCTTTCCCTCATCTTATAGTAGGGTCCCCCACCTGACCCACCCACCCCCCACCCTCCACCAACACACACAAACACACCCGTTTTAGCAACCTGTAGATACTGAATGTAACTTGTTGTGGGCTTGGCACCGACCGCAGACACAACAGCTGTGCTTACGTACGGCCAGCGATGACCCCCCCCCCCTTCCCCACCCTCTCCCCCTCACCCCGCTTCACTCCTTCTCCTCGCCTCTCTCCCTCCACCCCCCAGACAGATCATCCTCTGTCTGTTGCCCTGTCTTCTGGTCGGTCTGCGGTTTGGCGGGGTCCCTGCCTCGTGTTGTTTGCCTGTGCGGGTAGGCAGCCCCACCCCGCCCCGGCACGGCTGGGGTGGGGGGGGGGGCGTGCTCGGGAGGCACACATTGGCGGTAGGTTTAGATAAACACCACCGCCATGGGTTCCCCGTGCATGTCCCTCCGACCCCCCCCCCGCTCACCCTTACTC
>CAXHSH010000020.1:21753-45493 GCA_964019135.1 Arenicola marina
GTGTGGCTGCCACTCGGCCGGCCGCCCCGCAGGTAGCGGGTAGCGGGTGTCTGTGAGTGTGGCTGCCACTCGGCCGGCCGCCCCGCAGGTAGCGGGTAGCGGGTGTCTGTGAGTGTGGCTGCCACTCGGCCGGCCGCCCCGCGGGTAGCGGGTGTCTGTTCACTTTTGACCTCTGATTTTTCACTCTTGACATTTAATGTTAAATTTTTCACCTCTGGCTTGATTTTGTTTTACGTTTCAGTTTTGACCATTGACCTGTGACCTTTGACCTGTCTTTGCAGTACCAACTTCGGTGTGGGAGGGCCTGCTGATCGCCGGCGTGACGGTGTTCCTGCTGGCTGTGGTCGTCTGCTTCCTGGTCTACTGCCGCCTGTCCGCCAGCCCGTGGCACGAGCGGCGGCGACACGACAGCAGCAGCAGCAGCAGCGCCGAGCGCAGCCAGCTCCACCCACCCGCCACCCCCCAGGGCCAGGTGAGTCGCCCCGCCCGGCCCCGGCCACGTGGTCGCCCCACCCGGCCACGTGTTCGTCCCACCCGGCCACGTGGTCGCCCCACCCGGCCACGTGGTCGCCCCACCCGGCCACGTGCTCGCCCCGGCCACGTGGTCGCCCTTAGCAACGATACCAGGGTGGGTTTGGGGGAGGGGAGGGGGAGGATGGGGGAGCCGCCGCGCTCCCCTCGTCCCCCCCCCCCCCCACCACTCCTCCCCATCTATGTGGGTGTGTACAGTGAAACTTTTTGAGTGGTGGTATGCTTTCCGTATTCAAGGTCACCTGGAGGCAAGGTCACCTGGAGGCAAGGTCACCTGGAGAAAGGTCACCTGGAGAAAGGTCACCTGGAGAAAGGTCACCTGGAGAAAGGTCACCCGGAGGCAAGGTCACCTGTATTAAAGGTCACCAAGTTAATCTGCCCGCCCCCTATATATCGGTATTTACCACCAGAAGAGGTTTCACTGTACACGCGCGTTTTGATGTGATGTTGTTTATTGATTATGTGATGATGCCGTAATCATGACTGGCGGTGACTTCAATTGCCGTCTGCATTTCTTGCTGCCATGGTGACGTTGGGGTTCGGGGGTCAGTTGGTGAGGAGGGGGGAGTGTAGGCGTTGCTCGCGTGCCACATAGGATGGGTTTGTGCAGATATATCATGTTGACCTCTGTGTCATTCTGTCGTTTTCTCCCATGTCTAGGTCAGCGTGTAATAATAACGGTGTTTGAGTTTGCATGCGGGTTGACATGCACGGTGAATGGAACCCGTATTAAAAATATGGTCGACTGAAGCCTCCTGGGTACAGGACACCTGGATGAAGTACACAGGCGATATACGCCATGGGCTGGGAGACATTGGGGTGGGGGGGGGCGTAATGGCACAGTTAGAGGGGGCCGCCCTGATAGCTCAGTGGGCTAGAACGCTCGCACTGAGTGCTCTGGCCACCTGAGAGCCTATCGCCACGTGGGTTGGTGGTCTGTGTGGTCGGGAGATAAAAATCCCATGTCCTTCGCAAAAAGTAGGGGGTTACCCCGGACACATGGCTCCACCCTCCCTCCATTCTCCCATTGACACGATATGACCAGAATTGGTCAAGGGTGGGGAAGGCAAGAGGGTGGCGGGAGGCCGAGGGTGGGGAAGGCAAGAGGGTGGCGGGAGGCCGAGGGTGGGGAAGGCAAGAAGGGTGGCGGGAGGCCGAGGGTGGGGAAGGCAAGAAGGGTGGCGGGAGGCCGAGGGTGGGGAAGGCAAGAAGGGTGGCGGGAGGCCGAGGATGGGGAAGGCAAGAAGGGTGGCGGGAGGCCAAGGGTGGGGAAGGCAAGAAGGGTGGCGGGAGGCCGAGGGTTGGGAAGGCAAGAAGGGTGGCGGGAGGCCGAGGGTGGGGAAGGCAAGAAGGGTGGCGGGAGGCCGAGGGTGGGGAAGGCAAGAAGGGTGGCGGGAGGCCAAGGGTGGGGAAGGCAAGAAGGGTGGCGGGAGGCCGAGGGTTGGGAAGGCAAGAAGGGTGGCGGGAGGCCGAGGGTGGGGAAGGCAAGAAGGGTGGCGGGAGGCCGAGGGTGGGGAAGGCAAGAAGGGTGGCGGGAGGCCGAGGATGGGGAAGGCAAGAAGGGTGGCGGGAGGCCAAGGGTGGGGAAGGCAAGAAGGGTGGCGGGAGGCCGAGGGTTGGGAAGGCAAGAAGGGTGGCGGGAGGCCGAGGGTGGGGAAGGCAAGAAGGGTGGCGGGAGGCCGAGGGTGGGGAAGGCAAGAAGGGTGGCGGGAGGCCAAGGGTTGGGAAGGAAAGAAGGGTGGCGGGAGGCCAAGGGTTGGGAAGGCAAGAGGGGTGGCGGGAGGCCGAGGGTGGGGAAGGCAAGAAGGGTGGCGGGAGGCCGATGGTTGGGAAGGCAAGAAGGGTGGCGGGAGGCCGAGGGTGGGGAAGGCAAGAAGGGTGGCGGGAGGCCGAGGGTGGGGAAGGCAAGAAGGGTGGCGGGAGGCCGAGGGTGGGGAAGGCAAGAAGGGTGGCGGGAGGCCGATGGTTGGGAAGGCAAGAAGGGTGGCGGGAGGCCGAGGGTGGGGAAGGCAAGAAGGGAGGCAGAGGGTGGGGAAGGCAAGAAGGGTGGCGGGAGGCCGAGGGTGGGGAAGGCAAGATGGGTAGCGGGAGGCCAAGGGTGGGGAAGGCAAGAAGGGTGGCGGGAGGCCGAGGGTTGGGAAGGCACGAAGGGTGGCGGGAGGCCGAGGGTGGGGAAGGCAAGAAGGGTGGCGGGAGGCCGAGGGTGGGGAAGGCAAGAAGGGTGGCGGGAGGCCGAGGGTGGGGAAGGCAATTGAGATTGCCACGGGTTGGTTGGTTCGGCGACCCGCCATCTCTCACAGAGGGTTGCTGCCGTGGTGAGCTGCCGTGGTGAGCTGCCGTGGTGCGCTGCCGGTTCCTGTACTGTACTCACTGCGCGATGCTCGCCCCGCAAGCTCCTCATGGTATGTAACTGCCTTCCTTGGGGTTGTTATTGCACCGTGTGCTCGGTCGATTTGCCCGTTTACCACCCCCCATATCTCCACCCCTCTAGCCCCGCCCCCGCCCCCCCCCGCCGCCCTCGTTCCGTCCATCACATACGCACACACCTCCTTCTGGATCGACTAACCGGGCGTCCGCTGTTTTTGTCGTTCCGGAATCGGATGGCAGGCATTCCTGGTCTCGGACTAGGACGGGTTTTTCGGCGCTGTCGGTACGTGTGACCGGTAGATGTTTACTCACGGCTGTGTAGGGGGTGGCGGTGGTGTGGGGGGGGGGGGGTAAAGCCCTTTGGTGGCGGTACGTTTTACCCCAGCTTCCCCGCCCCCTTCACCACCGCCTCCACTCCCCTCACGCCCGCTTCCACCCGCCCCGGCTCACCGCGATAAAATAAGGCTTTTCTTCAAGTCCAAAGTCCCAGCCTGACGTGGTGGCGGGGTGGGGAGTGGGGGGGGGGGGAGGGAGAGGGAGAGGGAGGGGAGGGGGTTCTTCCGAGAAGGCATGTTACGTACATGTATGCATAGCAGAACCGAATACTGTCTCCTTCCTTCACTGAATGACTAGCCAGTTTCGATTAGGCGGCTCTTCCGTCCTTTGGTCTTCCTCCCGCCTCCCACCTCCCGCTTCCCACCTCCCACCTCCCACTCTGCCGCCGCCGCCGCTGGTACATTTTGTCGTCGGGTAGATACCCTCCGCCGCCGCCGCCGTCTGTGGCTGTTCCAGCACCCTCCCCCCGTGACGTAATTGGCGGGCGGCGGCTGTTCCAGCACCCTCCCTCCGTGACGTAATTGTCGGGCGCCGGCTGTGTCAGCACCCTCCCTCCGTGACGTAATTGTCGGGCGGCGCAGACGATTTATTTCCTCTTTTGGCAAACGGGGCGACACCACGCGCTGCGAGGGGGGGGGGGTTATAGGAGGGGGGTAGGTGGCTTGGATCGGGTTGGGGAGGGGGGTAGGTGAGTGGGCCAGGTTGGGGAGGAGGGTAGATGGCTGGGGCTGGGGTGAGGGTGGGGATTTGGGGAGGGATATAGGTGACTGAGGGGGTGGGGGGGGGGGGGGGGGTCGAATGGGCCAGACATATTGAAGTCTGCATTTAGCGTTGACGATCGTGGGTCTTGGTGGGTAGAGGGCACTGCTCTACTCGATACCACGGTGTGTGTGAGAGGGGGGGGGGGGGGCAGGCACGGCGGCCTTAGTTTGGTCAATCCTTACCGACTGATGGCCATAGCGCCTGGGGGGGGGGGGGGGCGAGGCTAGACAGAGGCAAGGTGGGATGAGTGGGGTGGGGTGGATTGGTAGTGGGATTGAACCACCGCGGACAGATAAGGAGCCAAACGAGTTTGATGAGCCCTTATCCCGTCGCATCGCCTCACCGTCTGTTTAGCACCCCTCCCCCCATCCGCCCCACGTCTCCTTGCTCCTTTTTCCTACCATCACCTCGGATCTGATGCTCGCTCCGTTACCCCCCCCCCCCCTCCCCTATGTCCCCTTTGCTCGCCCTTCCTCTCACCACACGGGTCTTTATTCTCCCTGGAAAGCCCCATTAGTCCAATGGAACCTTCATGTGAGCAACATCGCCGGGCATGAAACATCAATATTTCATTTCATTTCAAACTCCTTGTCTTCACCCCAACCTTCTCTTCAATCTTCAGCCCCAGCCCCCGGCCCCCGCCCGCCAGAGCCCCCTGCCCCCGGCCCCCATCCGCACCCACAGAGCCCCAGTCCTCAGCCCCAAGCTCCAGCCCCAAACGTCAGTCTCCAGCCCCCAGCCATCAGCCCCCGCCCGCCAGTCCCCAGGCCCGAGCCCCCAGCCATCAGCCCCCGGGCCCCGCCCGCCAGTCAGGCCCGAGCCCCCAGCCATCAGCCCCCGGGCCCCGCCCGCCAGTCAGGCCCGAGCCCCCAGCCATCAGCCCCCGGGCCCCGCCCGCCAGTCAGGCCCGAGCCCCCAGCCATCAGCCCCCGGGCCCCGCCCGCCAGTCCCCACGCCCGAGCCCCCAGCCATCAGCCCCCGGGCCCCGCCCGCCAGTCCCCAGGCCCGAGCCCCCAGCCATCAGCCCCCATCCCCCCCCCCCCGCGATTCCCCAGATCCCACCTTCCAGAGCCCCCCTCACAACTCCCGCCACTGTAAGCCACTCGCTTGTTTTCCTAGAAATTATATCAACAATTGAGCTGGAATATACATGCGGCTGTCACATCAACGGGATGGGGGAGGGGCCTGGCAGGGGGGGGGGGGGGCAGTAGGCGTCAGACGGGGCGGCTGGTGGGGGTGGAGCTATGTTATGCAGGTCGACACCCCCGCCCCCAGGCTTGGCTTTCCGTACGTTAAGCCGTCTGACCGAGACAACCACCCCCAGACCTCTCCATCCCTCCCTCCCTCGCCTCGTCTGTCTGTCAGCGTTATTGTGTCTGGCGAGTGAAAAACACGGAGCGACACACGGACAGACAGACCGGGAGACGGGGTAGGGGGTGAGGGTGTGGGTGACATACGTGGGAACACGTGGTGTGCGTATGATGCGGGGGTTAAGTGCCAGTGGCATGGGGTGGGATGGGAGGGGGAGGGGAGGGCTGGGGAGTGGCGCCACCCCACTCCTCAGCGTTAGACACAGCCACCACCACCCCCACCCCATTTCCCCCTGGTCCGGGTCTTCCGCCACTAACCATGACGCGTTTTCTCAAGGCAACATGTGGCCTTCTGTGTAGCCGCCAATGGAAAACATTTTAGTATGTTTTGGGTATTTCGGGGGGGGGGGGGGTGGATAGCGTCACTCGAAGAGGATGGGGTGATTCCAGAGCCCCCCTCCCCCGACCCTCCACACACACATGGATTCCGCCCCTTCCCCCCTTCCGCCCCACGTCTCCTTGCTCCGTTACCCCCCACTGTTAGACCCACTATGGTGTGGATAGGCTAACTGACGCTACTGTCCGTCTAAATGTTCATTTCACTGTTAGACCCACTATGGTGTGGATAGGCTAACTGACGCTACTGTCCGTCTAAATGTTCATTTCACTGTTAGACCCACTGTGGTGTGGATAGGCTAACTGACGCTACTGTCCGTCTAAATGTTCATTTCACTGTTAGACCCAATATGGTGTGGATAGGCTGACTGACGCTACTGTCCGTCTTAATGTTCATTTCACTGTTAGACCCAATATGGTGTGGATAGGCTAACTGACGCTACTGTCAGTCTTAATGTTCATTTCACTGTTAGACCCAATGTGGTGTGGATAGGCTAACGGACGCTACTGTCCGTCTAAATGTTCATTTCACTGTTAGACCCACTATGGTGTGAAGAGGCTAACTGACGCTACTGTCAGTCTTAATGTTCATTTCACTGTTAGACCCAATATGGTGTGGATAGGCTAACTGACGCTACTGTCCGTCTTAAGTCCTTTTATATATATGAAAAAAAAACTACATACATAATTTCCACAGCAAAACCATTGTAAGAGTTTCTCAGGGGGTGTGGTGGGGGGGGGACTTTCTGTCTGAGCGGTTCCAATCGTGTGGGAGGCTGGGTTGGCAAGCAGCCTGAGCTGCAGGTCAACAGGTCGTTGGTTTGCGCCCTCGCACCTGCATCTTATAAGGCACGTGTCATTCAACACCATTCCATTGTCCCGGGAAGCTTCTGGTAGCAGTTTATTTAGCCAACGAAGGGGAGGGAGGGAGGTGGGTGGGGGGGGGGGGAGGCGGTGCTGGCCACCACTCGTCCTATGCCACGCGATGTGTGTATATCCCTAGAGCAGATAGGACGATTTCTCTCCCGTTGCAAGCTCACAATAAGCCAATAAAAGCGTTCCTTTTACCACGCGTTCACTGTCTCTACATAAACCACGACTTTGTTTTAAGGAGGTTCCCGGCATCACTGTGGCGCCATCTGGTGGACTATGCCGCTGCGATCTGGCGATAAGCTGGTACCGCCGCTCATACTCATACTTGTAAGTGAGCGAGCGAGCGAAGTTGGGCCGCGGAACCAGGCTAATCTGGCGAATGCTCTATTGTCAGCAGCGTGTCATCGTTTATTTCTGGTTTATGTAACAAAGTCGTGAAACTGATGCGCTGTAAAGGGAAATTGATGGGCAAACGCAAGTCCAAGCAAACTAAAGAACTTATTGGGATGTATAAATATATCTTTGAACGAAGTGGCACTAGAAACAAGCCGGCAAATTACATAGCGTTGACAACACAGGCACAGTAAATCAGTGGGGGAGGCGGGGGGGGGGGAGTGTATAGGGATCCCCCACATCATCGTATCATCGTAGGCCTATATGCTTACACGTTTGGTTGCTTCAATGTTTTCATGTAAATTTGATAACGCCAAGTATCTTATTGACTTGTGTCTCTAGTTCAGCATGTTTCCCATTCCGACCCTCAGAATTACCGGCACAATTTCCATGTTCAGGGTCATTTTACCGAAAAACGAGGTAGAAGACCCATATATTTTTTTCTCTTATTTGAACAAATAAAGAGCAAGCTCGTTACAGACAAATTTTTATTAACAAAATTCGCCATTGACGGCCATTATAAAATTAGATGTGACCCCCTACCTATTCAACGCCATTTTGAGAAAAAAGTAGGTAGAAGACATATCTTTTTTATGTTATTTTATCGTTTTGGATACACAGTACTATAAGTTGAAAAAATGTCAAGAAGTTTGTCTGAAAAAAATGTAATTATGCATCTACCTTAAGCCGTGTTCCCTTTGCAATGCGTTCGTTTCTTCGCCCATTTGCATTCTTTTCGCGTTCAAGCCTTATTAATACGCCTGACATGGCATCTACAGTTTTGTGGGACTGTGCTGACTGTGCCTAGGGCCTGCCAAGTGACCGTAAACTCACCAACAAGCTCGGCTGTGTTGGTTTAGGCAGGAACCTTGCAAAACGAATAAAAAAAATATGGCCACAAATATATATATAACTTTCCAACGCGTACCCCAAAAGGACGTTGACTCTATTCTAGAAGTGCCCTATTATCGCTCACCCGGATCCGGCTTTACATAACATTATCTCCGGCGGGCTCATTGTTCGGGATTCCGGGAGAGCTGGCAAGTGTATTTCGCAAGGTTGCCCTCCCCCCTCTGCCCCCCACCGCCTCCCTTTATTTCTCTATACACCCCCCCCCCACCCCACCCCCCCCGACCCCCTCGTCCCCTTCATTTTCAAGGTTAAACGTATCATGTATTAGTGGATGAGCATCCAGAAGCCAGCATCAGTAATATGAACGCTCGATGTTATGTCTATGAAGCTGACCCATTTCACCCCCATCCCCTCCCTCCCTCACCGCACCCCCCAACATCCCCTCCCCCCACCCCCGTTATTCAGCCCACCTACAGGACGCCGACGCCCTCGGTCACCGCCATCTGTCGGCATAGCGAGAGATTGGTCTAGAACTAGAACATGTTCCGTCTAGGCTTTTGTTCAACGCTGACGCTTTTACTAAACAACTCAATGTTTTTCTCTTGTTTATATACTATACCTGTATTTATTGAGAGGTCAAACCCGTACAGGGTGAATTTGAACTTATTCTGTCTGAGCTGTTTTCCCCAGCACGGTTGCCCCCTTGTTTTGGTATACCATCGTGTGTCGTCATGACTGTTACTATATCTCCATTTCCCTCCTTAGGTAAGTAGAGAGATATTTGCTGACAAGTAGTGCAAGGCGATGATTTCTTCAAGGAATGTCCCTGTGTGTTTTTGCTTTGGTCTGTATGGTGGTTTTTTTCTTTTCTCGCCCCCCCCCCCCCCAACTCCCCGATATGGCTGCGTATAATAATGCCGCGGGCGGTTGCCCGTTACGTTGAGAGGTAGCGTCTTTAACTTTTGATTGCCTTTCTCATGCCCGACTAGCCAGTCGCGACCCATCATCACCCCGTCATCGCCCACACTGTGGCCACCCGTCATCGCCCACACTGTCGCCACCCGTCATCGCCCACACTGTGGCCACCCGTCATCGCCCACACTGTGGCCACCCGTCATCGCCCACACTGTGGCCACCCGTCATCGCCCACACTGTGGCCACCCGTCATCGCCCACACTGTGGCCACCCGTCATCGCCCACACTGTGGCCACCCGTCATCGCCCATACTGTGGCCACCCGTCATCGCCCACACTGTGGCCACCCGTCATCGCCCACACTGTGGCCACCCGTCATCGCCCACACTGTGGCCACCCGTCATCGCCCACACTGTGGCCGCCCGTCATCGCCCACACTGTGGCCACCCGTCATCGCCCACACTGTCGCCACCCGTCATCGCCCACACTGTCGCCACCCGTCATCGCCCACACTGTCGCCACCCGTCATCGCCCACACTGTGGCCACCCGTCATCGCCCACACTGTGGCCACCCGTCATCACCCGCGCTGATGACATCGCCCACCCTGACATCGCCCACACTGACATCGCCCACACTGTCGCCCACACTGACATCGAATTGTCGCCCACACTGACATCACCCACACTGACATCGTCCTAAGTGACATCGAACTGTCGCCCACACTGTTGCCCACATACATGGCTCACATACATCGCCCAAACTGACATCGGAATGTCACCCACTCTACATCGCCCACACTGACATCGTCAAATATGATATCGAACTGTCGCCCACTCTCGCCGACAGACATCGCCCACCCTGTGGCCCACCGTGTCGCCCACACTGTCGCCCACACTGACATCGAATTGTCGCCCACACTGACATCGAACTGTCGCCCACACTGTCGCCCACACTGACATCGCTGTCACTGTCGCCAACACTGCCATCGGACTGTCGCCCATACTGCCATCGGACTGTCGCTCACACTGACATCGTACACACTAACATCGTCCACACTGACGTCGTCCACACAGACGTCGCCCACACTGACATCGCCTACACTGACATCGTCCACACTATCGTCCAGTCACGACTTCGCCCAGTCACCCGTCCCCTCTGTCGCCCACTCTGTCGTCATAAGTCACACATTTAGTGACACAATCTCGACCCACCTTGTGACCCACCTTGTGACCCACCTTGTGACCCACCTTGTGACCCACCCCCCAGGCTGCCCTCTCCCCCCCCCCCCCCTGCCGGTACCACCCATCATGCCACTTTCCGGTCTGGGTCTGTGTGCCCCTTTTGGTCGTGGGGACAGGTACCACCCCCCCCCCTCCCCAGCCAACTCCTTGCCGCCGCCATTTGTCTGTCCAGAAGGTACTGTCTGCCGGGCTGATCTATATCAGGGCAGGGTCTGTGGGGACCGGGCCTTGGGGACAAAGGTACTGTCTGCCGGGCTGATCTATATCAGGGCAGGGTTTGTGTGGACTGGGCCTTTGGGACAAAGGTACTGTCTGCCGGGCTGATCTATATCAGGGCAGGGTCTGTGTGGACTGGGCCTTGGGGACAAAGGTACTGTCTGCCGGGCTGATCTATATCAGGGCAGGGTTTGTGTGGACTGGGCCTTGGGGACAAAGGTACTGTCTGCCGGGCTGATCTATATCAGGACAGGGTCTGTGTGGACTGGGCCTTGGGGACAAAGGTACGGTCTGCCGGGCTGATCTATATCAGGGCAGGGTCTGTGTGGACTGGGCCTTGGGGACAAAGGTACTGTCTGCCGGGCTGATCTATATCAGGACAGGGTCTGTGTGGACTGGGCCTTGGGGACAAAGGTACGGTCTGCCGGGCTGATCTATATCAGGACAGGGTCTGTGTGGACTGGGCCTTGGGGACAAAGGTACTGTCTGCCGGGCTGATCTATATCAGGACAGGGTCTGTGTGGACTGGGCCTTGGGGACAAAGGTACTGTCTGCCGGGCTGATCTATATCAGGGCAAGGTCTGTGGGGACCGGGCCTTGGGAACAAAGGTACTGTCTGCCGGGCTGATCTATATCAGGGCAGGGTCTGTGTGGACTGGGCCTTGGGGACAAAGGTACTGTCTGCCGGGCTGATCTATATCAAAGCAGGGTCTGTGTGGACTGGGCCTTGGGGACAAAGGTACTGTCTGCCGGGCTGATCTATATCAGGGCAGGGTCTGTGTGGACTGGGCCTTGGGGACAAAGATACTGTCTGCCGGGCTGATCTATATCAGGGCAGGGTCTGTGTGGACTGGGCCTTGGGAACAAAGGTACTGTCTGCCGGGCTGATCTATATCAGGGCAGGGTCTGTGTGGACTGGGCCTTGGGGACAAAGGTACTGTCTGCCGGGCTGATCTATATGAGGGCAGGGTTTGTGTGGACTGGGCCTTGGGTACAAAGGTACTGTCTGCCGGGCTGATCTATATCAGGGCAGGGTCTGTGGGGACTGGGCCTTGGGAACAAAGGTACTGTCTGCCGGGCTGATCTACATCAGGGCGGGGTTTGTGTGGACTGGGCCTTGGGTACAAAGGTACTGTCTGCCGGGCTGATCTATATCAGGGCAGGGTCTGTGTGGACTGGGCCTTGGGGACAAAGGTACTGTCTGCCGGGCTGATCTATATCAGGGCAGGGTCTGTGTGGACTGGGCCTTGGGGACAAAGGTACTGTCTGCCGGGCTGATCTATATCAGGGCAGGGTTTGTGTGGACTGGGCCTTGGGTACAAAGGTACTGTCTGCCGGGCTGATCTATATCAGGGCAGGGTCTGTGTGGACTGGGCCTTGGGTACAAAGGTACTGTCTGCCGGGCTGATCTATATCAGGGCAGGGTCTGTGGGGGCTGGGCCTTGGGAACAAAGGTACTGTCTGCCGGGCTGATCTACATCAGGGCGGGGTGTGTGTGGACTGGGCCTTGGGTACAAAGGTACTGTCTGCCGGGCTGATCTATATCAGGGCAGGGTCTGTGTGGACTGGGCCTTGGGGACAAAGGTACTGTCTGCCGGGCTGATCTATATCAGGGCAGGGTCTGTGTGGACTGGGCCTTCTGGACAAAGGTACTGTCTGCCGGGCTGATCTATATCAGGGCAGGGTCTGTGTGGACTGGGCCTTGGGGACAAAGGTACTGTCTGCCGGGCTGATCTATATCAGGGCAGGGTTTGTGTGGACTGGGCCTTGGGGACAAAGGTACTGTCTGCCGGGCTGATCTATATCAGGGCAGGGTCTGTGGGGACTGGGCCTTGGGAACAAAGGTACTGTCTGCCGGGCTGATCTATATCAGGGCAGGGTCTGTGGGGACTGGGCCTTGGGAACAAAGGTACTGTCTGCCGGGCTGATCTACATCAGGGCAGGGTCTGTGTGGACTGGGCCTTGGGAACAAAGGTGCCGTCTGCCGGGCTGATCTGTATCAGGGCAGGGTCTGTGTGGACTGGGCCTTGGGGACAAAGGTACTGTCTGCCGGGCTGATCTATATCAGGGCAGGGTCTGTGTGGACTGGGCCTTGGGTACAAAGGTACTGTCTGCCGGGCTGATCTATATCAGGGCAGGGTCTGTGTGGACCGGGCCTTGGGGACAAAGGTACTGTCTGCCGGGCTGATCTATATCAGGGCAGGGTCTGTGGGGACTGGGCCTTGGGGACAAAGGTACTGTCTACCGGGCTGATCTATATCAGGGCAGGGTCTGTGTGGACTGGCTGCAGCCGCCCGACTGGCGAGCTCGCTGGCAGGTTGTCTGTCTGCCCGGCGGGGGTGGCGAGGGTGAAGGGGGGTGGCGAGGGTGTCGGGGGTTGGGGCCCGGCGGGGGTGGCGAGGGTGAGGGGTGGGGGGTGCCCGGCGGGGGTGGCGAGGGTGAGGGGGTGCCAGACGTGCCCAGGATGAGGGAAGCCGGACTGACAGGGTGTGGGGTTCGGAGTGAGGTGGGAGGGGGGGTATTGGGGCTGATTTGGCGCGGGTCGTGTGTTGGGTTCAGACTGACGTCCTCGCTGATCAATAACGCTAACGCGGCCCGGGTGGGGGGGGGGGGGGGGGGTGGTGATGGGCGCGAATGCATGAAAATACACTGCCCGGGGTGTCAATGTGCCTGAATAATACAACATCACGGCTGTAAACGGCTGTCTGGAAGGCGCGGGAGACAGAGTACTGGACATCGGATGGGCTGGGTCCCTGCCTGCCCCCCCCCCCCCTTGCCTGGCTTCCTGCCTGTCTCATATGACCTAGGTCCCTACCTCTGTCTGATGGCCTGGGTCCGTGCCTCCGTCTCATGGCCTGGGTCCCTGCCTCCGTCCCATAGCCTGGGTCCCTGCCTCCGTCCCATGGCCTGGGTCCGTGTCTCCGTCCCATAGCCTGGGTCCTTGCCTCCGTCCCATAGCCTGGGTCCTTGCCTCCGTCCCATAGCCTGGGTCCCTGCCTCCGTCCCATAGCCTGGGTCCTTGCCTCCGTCCCATAGCCTGGGTCCCTGCCTCCGTCCCATAGCCTGGGTCCTTGCCTCCGTGCCATAGCCTGGGTCCTTGCCTCCGTGCCAAAGCCTGGGTCCTTGCCTCCGTCCCATAGCCTGGGTCCCTGCCTCCGTCCCATGGCCTGGTTCCCTGACTCCGTCCCATAGCCTGGGTCCCTGCCTCCGTCCCATGGCCTGGGTCCCTGCGTCCGTCCCATGGCCTGGGTCCCTGCCTCCGTCCCATAGCCTGGGTCCCTGCCTCCGTCCCATAGCCTGGGTCCTTGCCTCCGTCCCATAGCCTGGGTCCCTGCCTCCGTCCCATGGCCTGGGTCCCTGCCGCCGCCCTATGGCCTGGGTCTCCGACGGGCATCCTGGTGAAGAAGGAGGGGGGGGGGGGGTCGGGCGATTCAGGTGAACGGACCACTGTGCACCTTGGTCCGTCTGGAAGAGTTCCGACGGGGGCCCCACCCCTCCCCTTCCCTCCTCTCCCGCCCGTACCCTGTCCCTATCCTGCCCGTACCCTGCCCCTGCCCTGCCCCTGTCCCGCCTCGGCCTACCTTCTACCCTGTCGCTCCTCTTTCGTCTCCCCCTGACAGGAATGCCTCCAAGACAACGTGATGGTCCCCCAGTCTCTTCCACCCTCTCCTTACTTCACACCCCGACCCCCCAATCCATCCCCACCCATTGGGCCCCCGTTGGCAGTGGCCATGTGGAGGCCCACTGCCCCATCCACCCCGTCCAGGGGGTGCTGGGACTGTGCAACTAGGGGGATGGGGGGAGGGGGGTATACGGTCTCTATTTTACCCCCCCCCCCCCCCGGCTCGCTAGACCTGGCGGCCGGCGCTTATATTTCCTGTTTGAACGTAGCCATATGACATTTCACGCTGACGCCTACCTTCCTTATCCCCCCGTTCCCCTCCATCCCGACGTCTCTCCCCACCCTGCTTTTATCACGTCCCGCCAAATAGGGAATAATAGGTGGCGGGCAACTTTAACGGCGCGGCTCTATGCGGGAAATGACGTCACCGGGCTGTCTGGGCCGGAGCTGTACGGTGTTTTCTGGCGTGGCGCGGCTACTGGGGAGCGGGGTGGCGGAGGCGGGGAGGGAGGGGGCGGGGGACCGCGGCCAGGGGAAGGCCCGGCATGTGGGTTTCGGGGGAGTAGGGGTTGGGGCATACCTTGAGGGGAAGGGCCCGAGGTTGTGGGATTGTAAGGATTCTGTGGCGAGAGAGGGGGTGGGGGCATTGAGACATGCCGAGGGAAAGGATTGCACGAGATAGGATGTAAGAGAGCGAAATCAGGACAGGTTAGTTACCTAGACAGGTTAGTTGTCTGGTTAGTTACCTAGACAGGTTAGTTACCTGGACAGGTTAGTTACCCAGACAGGTTAGTTACCTAGACAGGTTAGTTGTCTGGTTAGTTACCTAGACAGGTTAGTTACCTAGACAGGTTAGTTACCTAGACAGGTTAGTTACCTGGACAGGTTAGTTGTCTGGTTAGTTACCTAGACAGGTTAGTTACCTAGACAGGTTAGTTGTCTGGTTAGTTACCTAGACAGGTTAGTTACTTAGACAGGTTAGTTAGCTGGACAGGTTAGTTAACTAGACAGGTTAGTTACCTAGACAGGTTAGTTAGCTGGACGGGTTAGTTAACTAGACAGGTTAGTTACCTAGACAGGTTAGTTGTGTTGTTAGTTACCTAGACAGGTTAGTTACCTAGACAGGTTAGTTACCTAGACAGGTTAGTTACGTAGACAGGTTAGTTACTTAGACAGGTTAGTTAGCTGGACAGGTTAGTTAACTAGACAGGTTAGTTACCTAGACAGGTTAGTTAGCTGGACGGGTTAGTTAACTAGACAGGTTAGTTACCTAGACAGGTTAGTTACCTTGACAGGTTAGTTAGCTGGACGGGTTCAATGCTCTCAGACGTTAGTTTACGGTGACACAAGATACAAACTATATTCATATGGCAACCGACGAACAGTTACTGCAGATGTGCAAGACACAGCGAGATCAGACGGTTGTAGAATAGTCACAGTGGAGGTGCAAGACAGAAATGGGATCAGACGGTTGTAGACTGGTCACAGTGGAGGTGCAAGACAGAAATGGGATCAGACGGTTGTAGACTAGTCACAGTGGAGGTGCAAGACAGAAATGGGATCAGACCGTTGTAGACGAGTCACAGTGAAGGTGCAAGGCAGAAATGAGATCAGACAGTTTTAGACTAATCACAGTAGAGGTGCAAGACAGAAATGGGATCAGACGGTAGTAGACTAGTCACAGTGGAGGTGCAAGACAGAAATGGGGGTCAGACGGTTGTAGACGAGTCACATTGGGGTTGCAAGACAGAAATGGGATCAGACGGTTGTAGACGAATCACAGTGAAAGTGCAAGGCAGAAATGGGATCAGACGGTTGTAGACAAGTCACAGCGGAGGTGCCAGACAGAAATTGGATCAGACGGTTGTAGACAAGTCACAGTGGAGGTGCCAGACAGAAATGGGATCAGACGGTTGTAGACGAGTCACATTGGGGTTGCAAGACAGAAATGGGATCAGACGGTTGTAAACGAGTCACAGTGGAGGTGCAAGACAGAAATGGGATCAGACGGTTTTAGGCGAGTCACAGTGGAGGTGCCAGACAGAAATGAGATCAGACGGTTGTAAACGAGTCACAGTGGAGGTGCAAGACAGAAATGAGATCAGACGGTTGTAGACAAGTCACAGCGGCGGTGCCAGACAGAAATGGGATCAGACGGTTGTAGAAAAGTCACAGTGGAGGTGACAGACAGAAATGGGTTCAGACAGTTGTAGACGAGTCACAGTGGAGGTGCAAGGCAGAAATGGGATCAGACGGTTGTAGACAAGTCACAGTGGAGGTGCCAGACAGAAATGGGATCAGACGGTTGTAGACGAGTCACATTGGAGGTGCCAGACAGAAATGGGACCAGACCGTTGTAGACGAGTCACATTGGGGTTACAAGACAGAAATGGGATCAGACGGTTGTAGACTAGTCACAGTGAAGGTGCAAGACAGAAATGGGATCAGACGGTTGTAGACTGGTCACAGTGGAGGTGCAAGACAGAAATGGGATCAGACGGTTGTAGACTAGTCACAGTGGAGGTGCAAGACAGAAATGGGATCAGACCGTTGTAGACGAGTCACAGTGAAGGTGCAAGGCAGAAAAGGGATCAGACAGTTGTAGACTAGTCACAGTGGAGGTGCCAGACAGAAAAGGGATCAGACGGTTGTAGACGAGTGACATTGGGGTTACAAGACTGAAATGGGATCAGACGGTTGTAGACGAATCACATTTGGGTTACAAGACAGAAATGGGATCAGACGGTTGTAAACGAGTCACAGTGGAGGTGCAAGACAGAAATGGGATCAGACCGGTTGTAGACAAGTCACAGTGGAGGTGCAAGACAGAAATGGGATCAGACGGTCGTAGACTAGTCACAGTGGAGGTGCAAGACAGAAATAGGGGTCAGACGGTTGTAGACGAGTCACAGTGGAGGTGCAAGACAGAAATATGATCAGACGGTCGTAGACTAGTCACAGTGGAGGTGCCAGACAGAAATGGGATCAGACAGTTGTAGACGAGTCACAGTGAAGGTGCAAGACAGAAATGGGATCAGACAGTTGTAGACGAGTCACATTGGGGTTACAAGACAGAAATGGGATCAGACGGTTGTAGACAAGTCACAGCGGAGGTGCCAGACATAAATGGGATCAGATGGTTGTAGACAAGTCACAGTGGAGGTGCCAGACAGAAATGGGATCAGACCGTTGTAGACGAGTCACAGTGAAGGTGCAAGGCAGAAATGAGATCAGACAGTTGTAGACTAGTCACAGTGAAGGTGCAAGGCAGAAATGGGATCAGGCGGTTGTAGACGAGTCACAAGGGAGGGGCAAGACAGAAATGAGATCAGCCGGTTGTAGACTGGTACAGGTTACATCAGGACAACAGGGTGCAGACAGGACGACCGTGTATAACGAAGACCTCCGCGGGGCGAGAGGGGGCAGACAAGTGGGTGGGTGGGTTTGTGTGGGGGGGGGGGGGTGGAGCGGGGGGGGGTCTATGTTCACGGTGCAGCTACTTTACGGCTACAGTTTTCGGCATTAGCGTGGGGCGGGAGATCGCGGAACGAAGACTCGCTTGTAACGTTGGCGCTACAATAAAAAAAAGCACCTGATAATTAAAGAGCGCAAAAACAGTGGCGCTTTTCCAAGCGCCCCTGCAACCGACAAAGACTCTGGCCGCGGGAGACGAGGAGGGGGGTGGGTGGGGTGGTGCCGCATCTCCCGAGGGTGAGATCAGCCGCAGACTCCCGCCGTACTGTCTGTCTGTCTGGCGGTCGGGGGGACGGAGACGGGAAGGGTTGGGGGGAGGTGGGGAGGGGGGGGGGGGCTACAGCCGGTGCGGGTCAGACTGAGAGGTGGGGGGTGAGGGTTGTAGGGGGAGGGGTGGTGTGTCGCCAGGCCCATGGCGACGCCAGGGTGATGGATGGCTAGATGGTTCCACCTTACATATTTAAAGGTGTCTGCGGAATCGATTACCGCGAGAGGTGGCGAGGCGTGAGTTGTACGTGAGCTATGCGGAATAAGGAATAATTGGCGTATAGCTGGCGGATGCTTTATGTTGTTGAGGAGATGTGCGGTGGGGAGGTGGAGGATTGGGGGAGGAGGGGGGGGGGGGCGGGCGTATGTGGAAGGCCTGGGTGCTGCGGCCTGGTGGGTGGGTGACGTCGGACACATAGGCACGCCCCGTCCCCTCTGAGGGTGATGGCACAGGGTGGCCAAGACACTGGGTCAAGGACAAAGGGGGCACTTAGGCCAAGACACTGGGTCAAGGACAAAGGGGGCACTTAGGCCAAGACACTGGGTCAAGGACAAAGGGGGCACTTAGGCCAAGACACTGGGTCAAGGACAAAGGGGGCACTTAGGCTAAGACAATGGGTCAAGGACAAAGGGGGCACTTAGGCCAAGACACTGGGTCAAGGAGATTGGGGGCACTTAGGCCAAGACACTGGGCAAGGAGATTGGGAGGACTTAGGCCAAGACACTGGGTCAAGGAGATTGGGTTCACTTGGGCCAAGACACTGGTTCAAGGAGATTGGGGGCGCTCAGGCCAAGACACTGGGTCAAGGACACTGGGTCAAGGAGATTGGGGGCACTTAGGCCAAGACACCGGGTCAAGGGGTTTGGGTTCACTTGGACCAAGACACTGGGTCAAGGAGATTGGGGACACTTAGGCCAAGACACTGGTTCAAGGAGATTGGGGGCGCTCAGGTCAAGACACTGGGTCAAGGACACTGGGTCAAGGAGATTGGGGGCACTTAAGCCAAGACACTGGGTCAAGGGGTTTGGGTTCACTTGGACCAAGACACTGGGTCAAGGAGATTGGGGACACTTAGGCCAAGACACTGGATCACGGAGATTGGAAGCACTCGGTCAAGGATACTGGGGGGAGACTCGGTCAAGGACACTGGGGGAGACTCGGTCAAGGACACTGGGGGAGACTCGGTCAAGGACACTGGGGGAGACTCGGTCAAGGACACTGGGGGAGACTTCTTAAGGTCACTTAGGCCTGGGCTTGTCGGGAAGACAATGTAGCTCTAGTTATTCTTGGGGATTGCCTCATTTGATGTCTGGCGGTTGTTTTGACCAGGTTCAGGTCACCAAGGGACCGAACGGGTCATCTAAAGAGACTTCAGGTGAATGTTGGTATCAGGAAGTCTGTCTGCACCGCGCAGCTTCCGACGCGGGGGTACAAGGCGGGGTGGGGGGGGGGTGGTACATGAGTATGGGGCTGGTCAGGGAGGGGTGTGTGTGTGTGTCTACAGGGGCGGCGGCGGGGTGGGGGTGTGTCTATAGTGGCGGCGGTTAAGGGTGGGTGGGGGGGGGGGGGGGGTAGGGAAACACCACGTCTCCTGCCCGCTGACGACCGTTATTATCAAGGTTTCCGACAGGGGTCGCTTCACTGCCGGGATGTCTGCGGTTACGAATGGGATATGGAAAGCCATTTGTCGGATTAAGTGTCTGGGGTTGCTATGGGAAACCATTTGTTACATTCAGTGTCTGGAATGTCTATGGAAAGCCATCTGTGGCATTCAGTGTCTGAAAGGTATGGTCACCCCATTTTTATTGCATTTTATTTCCGGGAAATTAAAAGATGTTTGTTCTAGGTCCGTTTATGCACACGAAACCTAATATTGGCATGGAACCTCCGGCAACAATGTACGATTTGGACGAAATATGCCACAGATCAGACCGCCGAGACCGGGTTGTGAGTCTAACCGGGTTATGGAACTATCGATTTGCAGTCGCGTGAACTTCCACTCGGCCACGCATGCCAACCTGCTGCATAATTCGATCTTTCCTTTTAATGTTGCACGTAAGTCTCTGTCAATCGCAGCCTTAAATCCAGGGCGAGGCAGAGGCCACTTAACTTTAATATCGACAAAAGACCTACATATGTAAAAGTTGTATGGGACAAATGTTTTTTCTTTTGTTTAATACCAGAATTATTGAACGTTTTGCTTCCCATCCCTGAATACGCCCCCCCCCCCCCTCCCCCCCTGCCGTGTCTAGACGGTCGCTATTAATATGTCTGGGCTGAAATTATGACCTTGTTGTTTCGATATTGATTTGTATTGTATGATTTCCTGTTGTTGCGTCTGGGCTGCTGACCGGGAGGAGGTGGTGGGGGTGGAGGGTTGGGCGGGGCAGCCGGATTAATGCGGGTAAAACTGCGCCAGACCGACAGCGACTCGTGTCTGACGGGGTTTTATCGCACCGCGAGGGGGCGGGCGCTCAGTCGCAGCGGACCGCGCCCCCCAGCGGTATAGCAGGGAGCTATACATACATACGTCTTTACACCTTCCGGTGGGGTTGGGTGGGGTGGGGTGAATGGATAGGGGTGGGCGTGTGGTGTGGTGTGGTGTGGTGTGGTGTGGTGTAGTGGGCTAATTAGGTATTGGTTGTGGGCTTGTATGGACAGCAAGTGTGGGTGGGTCGGGGGGGGTGGGGGTCATGATACGCCGGTGGGTTGGGGTGCGAGCGGGTGGTTGGGGGGGGGGGGTGGCGGGAGGGTTTGTGCCGGATAAGCCAGTGGTTGCGGGTGGGTGCGAGCGGGTATGGGATGGCTGGGTAGGGTAGTCTGGCGGGTGTGGGATGGCAGGGTAGGGTAGTCTGGCGGGTATGGGAAGGCAGGGTAGGGTAGTCTGGCGGGTATGGGATGGCAGGGTAGGGTAGTCTGGCGGGTGTGGGATGGCAGGGTAGGGTAGTCTGGCGGGTGTGGGATGGCAGGGTAGGGTAGTCTGGCGGGTATGGGATGGCAGGGTAGGGTAGTCTGGCGGGTGTGGGATGGCAGGGTAGGGCAGTCCGGCGGGTATGGGATGGCTGGGTAGGGTAGTCTTGCGGGTGTGGGATGGCAGGGTAGGGTAGTCTGGCGGGTGTGGGATGGCTGGGTAGGGTAGTCTGGCGGGTGTGGGATGGCAGGGTAGGGTAGTCTGGCGGGTATGGGATGGCAGGGTAGGGTAGTCTGGCGGGTGTGGGATGGCAGGGTAGGGCAGTCCGGCGGGTATGGGATGGCTGGGTAGGGTAGTCTTGCGGGTGTGGGATGGCAGGGTAGGGTAGTCTGGCGGGTGTGGGATGGCAGGGTAGGGTAGTCTGGCGGGTGTGGGATGGCAGGGTAGGGTAGTCTGGCGGGTATGAGATGGCAGGGTAGGGTAGTCTGGCGGGTGTGGGATGGCAGGGTAGGGTAGTCTGGCGGGTGTGGGATGGCAGGGTAGGGTAGTCTGGCGGGTATGGGATGGCAGGGTAGGGTAGTGTGGCGGGTATGGGATGGCAGGGTAGGGTAGTCTGGCGGGTGTGGGATGGCAGGGTAGGGTAGTCTGGCGGGTATGGGAAGGCAGGGTAGGGTAGTCTGGCGGCTATGGGATGGCAGGGTATGGTAGTCTGGCGGGTATGGGATGGCAGGGTAGGGTAGTGTGGCGGGTATGGGATGGCAGGGTAGGGCAGTCTGGCGGGTGTGGGATGGCAGGGTAGGGTAGTGTGGCGGGTATGGGATGGCAGGGTAGGGTAGTCTGGCGGGTATGGGATGGCAGGGTAGGGTAGTCTGGCGGGTGTGGGATGGCAGGGTAGGGTAGTGTGGCGGGTATGGGACGGCAGGGTAGGGTAGTGTGGCGAGTATGGGATGGCAGGGTAGGGCAGTCTGGCGGGTGTGGGATGGCAGGGTAGGGTAGTGTGGCGGGTATGGGATGGCAGGGTAGGGTAGTGTGGCGGGTATGGGATGGCAGGGTAGGGCAGTCTGGCGGGTGTGGGATGGCAGGGTAGGGTAGTGTGGCGGGTATGGGACGGCAGGGTAGGGTAGTCTGGCGGGTAAGGGGATGGCAGGGTAGGGTAGTCTGGCGGGTATGGGATGGCAGGGTAGGGTAGTCTGGCGGGTATGGGACGGCAGGGTAGGGTAGTCTGGCGGGTGTGGGATGGCAGGGTAGGGTAGTGTGGCGGGTATGGGACGGCAGGGTAGGGTAGTCTGGCGGGTATGGGATGGCAGGGTAGGGTAGTCTGGCGGGTATGGGATGGCAGGGTAGGGCAGTCTGGCGGGTATGGGATGGCAGGGTAGGGCAGTCTGGCGGTTGCGGAACGGGAACATATGGTAGCGGTTGCGTCTGTCTCATCATTGTGTGGTTGGCGATTATCCAATCGTACAGATATAACAGATAGCCGATTGATCATGTGATGGCCCGTAATTTAAGCCAAATCGTGGGCGGGAAGTGGGAGTGGGGGCGGTGTCTGGCCGGGCAGGGAGGTGGGAGTGGGGGGGGCGGTGTCTGGGAGGTATAGCTGGGCCCACGGGATATGGAAAGTATCTGGGAGGGGGGGGGGAGGGGGTCCTCACGTGCATATTAATTAGCCAATGGAACGCCGCGTGAGTCTTCAGATCCCCAATCGCGACGCGCCGGACTCGCGATGCGAGTGTGACGTAGGACTCTTCCGGATACGGGTGTCTGGATCTGAAAAGCGTCTGGATCTGAAAAGCGTCTGGATCTGAATAGCGTCTGGATCTGAATGACGTCTGGATCTGAATGGTATCTGGATCTGAATGGTGTCTGGATCTGAATGACGTCTGGATCTGAATGGTGTCTGGATCTGAATGACGTCTGGATCTGAATTGTATCTGGATCTGAATGGTGTCTGGATCTGAATGGTGTCTGGATCAGAATGGCGTCTGGATCTGAATTGTATCTGGATCTGATTAGTGTCTGGATCTGAATGGTGGCTGGATCTGAATGGCGTCTGGTGCATCTGTACAGTAGTGGCGGCGACAGGGGGCTTGGAGGGGACTGTCTGGACCGAGTTACCGCACGACCAATGACGTCATTGAAGGCGGCAGACGGCGAAGAGGTAGACTGCCGTCTCCACGGCGGGGCTGGCACCTGTATCCCCGGGGACCCGCCGATGGGGAGGGGTGGGGGAGGCTGACCCTGGCTGGACGGTTGGTGTAACAGCCCAGTGTGGGGGGGGGGGCAAGGGGCAACGGATGGCTGGGTTTGAAAGAGGTTTTCTTATAATATTGTTATTCTGCAATGCAACTGTTGAATCGTGATATGAACACTCTCGTAATTGGCTCGACCAGACAGACGTGACTTGGCGGTGGGAGGGAGAGGGTGGGTGGAGTGGGGGTGGGAAGGGGGTGGCTGGCTCACTCCGTGAGGTCGCTCGGTACGCACTCAGATCCATACTACTTAGCTGCCGTGGCGTGCCGCCCCCGACCCTCCCACCCCGAGTCCTGTAAGGGCGGTGGCACGGCACTGGACCAGTGTGACACGTCTACCCATTTACATAGAGTCTACCAGCAAACCTCCCCCTCTCCCCCCTCCCCCGCTCCCACTCATATTGTCCCGTGTCAACGTAGTTCACATAGGAAAAACTGTTGTTCCCCCAGATCTTTGGCCTCATATCAAAATATCACAAAGATTTCAATTCACCTCTGGTATATGTGCCGCATGTCCTCATTGCCTAAATGTTATCGCGTGCAGAGATTGTACCGGTATGGTGCCACAGACCGCTGTGTGCCATAACTACTGGCCGTACATAGGGCGTCCAGCGTTTTTCGTCATAGGAACATATAGATCGCGTCAGGGGGTCATGTAGATAATCTCATGGGTTCCCGTACACCGGTTAACGTTTATTGATATCTATAATAGCTCGTTTACGATTTGTACCACTTTTTATGACTTGCATGCTCTTGGATTATTTCAATTAAAAAAAAAAGTTTACTGTGTACTACGTCATGGGTTCTTGTGTATACTACGTAATAGATTCGTGTATGCTACGTCATGCGTTCAGGCCCACTACGTCATAAGTGGATGTATTTTACGTCATGTATTGTGTGTGGTATGGTCTTTGGTTATATATACTACGTCATGGGTTCCTGTGTACAACATCATGGGTTCCTGTGTACAACGTTTTGCGTTAGTATCCTACGTTATGGGTTCGAGTGTACAACGTCACGGGTT